>CAEGAE010067924.1:0-102759 GCA_903067095.1 Girardinus metallicus | reverse complement strand
CTGAATGCTGCTTCTCCTCGTTTGGTTCTGGTTCTGGGGATGCAGAGCAGACCAGAACCAGAAGACCTGAGGGGTCTAGGCGGTTAGTACAACAACAGCAGATCTTTAATGTATTGTGGTGCTAAACCGTTCAGTGATTTATAAACTAACAACAGTATTTTAAAGTCTATTCTCTGAACTACAGGGAGCCAGTGGAAGGACTTTAAAACTGGTGTTATATGCTCTATCTTCCTGATAGAGCACATAACACCAGTTTGTAGTTCTTGTCCCACCTGACAAGAACTTTAGGCGAAACATCAATGAAATTCAGGTATTTAAATAACTAGAAGTGCAGGTGCTGGTATACAGCAAGGGTCTCAAAGAAAACAGAAAAGTGGCCATTTGTTCACCGGGTATGTCAGACATGCCGTATGCCATAGATGACGATGCCTTCACATTTTAAATCACCAACATATTACACTAAACCAGGACTAATGCACATTTGGAAAAAAAGGGAATTGTTAATGCATGTCAGTACTGTAGTTTATGGGCCATCCATCCATCACGTTGCTCACCAATAAACTTTGTGCAGAAAAATCAATAAAAATTGTTGGAATCACAATGTTTAGCAGTCCAATGCATAAATACCAGTGCTTAGTCAAATTAATTTAGATTATGGCATTAAAAATAAAACATTAGGTTGCGGAAAATGTTTTAGAGTTGAGCCAAATAAAAGGTGATGTAAACACTGCCTAATACTAGGTAGATAGTTTAAACAAGTTTACCTCCCAGCCACTTACTACTGCAAAAAAAGACTTCATACATGTGCTGAGATGAAACTACACCACTGGAACTGCAGGCAATCTATAATAAATAATCAATAGGGCCACCAATAAAATTAGGACAATGGAAGCCTCTTCAAACTCTGTAGTGTTGAATTATAAACTAATCTGAAACTACTAAACTTAATTAGGATCCTGATCTCCCAAATCACAGTAACATCATATTGCTTCAATGAAAATCTCAAGTTCCCTTTGTGTGAAATCCTGTCAAGGCACTGAAACCGCAGACTTCTCTTTGCTTTAGAAGTAGGTTGAAGAAAGTGGGAGCACCTTTAAAATGAGCAGCATATTCAAATGTAATTTACATAAGAAATGATGGTCTAAGTGACTGATGTGTAGTTGATCTTAAAAAATAAGGGAAGAAAAGAACCTGCATCATCTTCATTGGTTCATTAGTACCTTTATGCTTTTCCACAACAGCTACTTGAGCTCATACATTTTGGTCCTTGGAGAGTACAAAGGCTGACAGAAAAACTAAAGAGTGGATTTTTACCATAGAATTAAAATTAAAGTTATCACAGAATTAACGTTAGTTAATTAAAGTTAATCTCTCATAAAAAGCACCTGAAACAGAAGTTCTGCAGTATCGTGAAAAGCTTTTTATCTCAGTCCTCTCTTTGTTCACCTGAATTTTGAATATATTCCCGTTTTAAAGCTAATTTCATAACTTTGTGGTGATTTTGATCAAGCACGTGAGCAGGAGCAGAATCAACCAACCTTAAGATTTAAGGAGAGATTATTATTTCTTAAAAATAGTTACTTTCTTTCTGGGAAGATAGAAATGAGTCAGATCATTGGAGTGAAATGATCAGTTAATCATATGATATTGATAAAAAAGGGGGGAGAAGCAACACCAGGAAGGTAACTAGTTTGAAAAATTTATTTATCCTCATTATTCCCACTTTTCTCCAATTATTCTGATGTTTGTGTGGTGATGTCCACTGGTGTTTGAGCAAAACAAAGTAAAGTTATATGACTTCTGTTTAGGATTTAATAAATAAAAAATCTCAAATAAATATCCTCTACTTCAAATCTTTATGTTAACAGAAACCAAATATTTCCTGCTCCTGGTGAGAAGTGGGCCAACTGCAAATCCATGAAATATGTAGGAAGTAAAGTCTTGAACCTGCAGACCACTTCCAACTGCTCTGGGACCTTGGGAATTGGGTTTAGGAGGAGATGGTGACCACATATGAACAATTATGTTACTCCATCAACTGTTACAGCTGACCTACATACACCTTAACACACAGTGAGGGATGGGAGAACATTTTTGTAAATTTTTCTGTTTGCTGAATAAAATGCTCATGTTTAATTTTCTGAGAGTGAGATTCATAGATACCTGACATTGTGCAGTCATCCTTCAAAGTCTTTTTAGGACCTTCATTTAGTCCTCAGATAGACACTTCTCATATATTCATCTCTACAGAGCTGCATGAAGTCACTAAATGATTAATAATCAAGAGAGAAAGAACGGAAGAGGCCAGTTATGCCTCCTCAGAGAGTATAAAAATTTTATTCTTTTTAGATCAAAGATCATTCTTTCCAATGAAAACTTCATCTTAGCAGAAGGCAGGTCTGGGCTGTTAAGCCCTGGAGTATTATCAGATGGACTTACTGTAAGAAATTTACAGCAGAAATGAAAGGAAATTAAACTACGCCATCTGAAGTTTTTGCAGCATATCGGTGATTTTCTCTGCCTACTTTGTAAAATTACAATGATTACATTCACTATCCCCCCAAAACATTATCTTTAGATAAAAAACACAACTGAGCAATATATGATTTTATATGTGATCTCCAGCTTTAGACTGATGAGTGTTTGATGTATTACCATTAACAGAATGCAAATGGGTGAAATTCAGTTTAAAATAAAATACTTATAAAGGAAAATACATATACAAATAAAAGGACAGCTCTAAAAATGGGAGAACATTTCCCAATTGCCCTATTTTCCTTTACAACAACCAGTTTGATGCATTTAATTGGAGTATTTGGTTTGATGGTAAATCGTCTTTAAGAAAAATAAAATAAAAGCAACAACAGAACTGCAAATTTTATACCGGCACATCAACCTGAAAGCAGTTTGATTTCCCAACAATCATAACAGCTGCATCCTGCTATCTGTGGCATACCAGGGAGGCGTTAATCAGAGGGTTCTCCAGCCAGTAGTTACTTATTAAAATGTTTTGCAACACTCTTGGCTTCAAGCTAACGTTGTTTTGTTCTCATATGTTCCATTTGAACTTAAAGTCAGAGCATTTAAGTTAATAGTTGGAAAAACACCTTGAACACCTCCCAAATGATGACATTCCAACATCCCCAAGCCTCCAAATTTATCGTTATTAAACTATATGATGCTACACTGTTTCCTATCTTGATAGATATACAGCTGTTTTGAAAAATACATGGTTTGAGTAGCTATATTTGAGGAAATCCCATAATCCAAACATTTCTAAACCGTCTGAGGCTCTCTAACGTATTTGTTTTCTGTTCTTTTTGCTGTTTGTAAAACTGCTGTCAAATTTTGCATTAAAGTAGATCATCATCATTTCAGGTTTTTTAAACTGTATATGCAGCCATACCCTATAGTCTGATAACTTTAAGTGCAAAAGAGATGAAATCACCCATGTATTTTTTGACAGCCTTCTGTGATAAGAGATGGAGTATCTCCTGCAGTTAGAGTTATATTTTATGGTTTTATATGGCTTATTTTACAAGGCACAAATAAAAATAATTCCAATTCAAGATTTGTAAGAAAGAAGGCACAGCAGCATGTCGATAATACTCATTTGGGTCACATTTTCCAGGCTTTGTTCATTAAATATCTGTGAATTTCACAAACTCCCCCTGACTTTCAGAGTAAACACACACACCTCTCAGACTGATCACTGCTGTGAAAGCAGTGATCAGTCAGCTACATCAATTTGTAGTAAGAATCTGGGAAATTTGACTTCTTACTCAAACAAGTCAACTGGAACAGCCTCCCTGAAGTCAAACTACTCACTTGGAAAGTCTGAGAATTTTTCAAATGCTGACTTTAAGATCTTGTGTGGCTGCTCTTCACATCTACAACAGAACGCTGTGGTGGAAAAATGTTTATTTTACGACACACTTGTAAGAGTATGTCTAAAATCAATGCTACATGTAGCGCCTGCAGCTCTAAACTGTATGATTAAAAAGTGCTGTTTGCATGTGGAAGTAGCTTAAAAACGGTGCTTGTAAGAGGTAAGACGAACAATGGCAACTTGGATGTCACCATGTTGGAATCCAGACTTCTCTGCCTAAGTCAACTGGAATGTTGCGCTGGGATTCAACTTCTGAGGTAAATGGGATGCAGCATTAAACACACCAATAGTTTTGTTTCCAATCCCAAAACTCAGAAAAAACATTGAGGTCGGTGAAAATCTAATTACTCTGATCGTAACTATTTTTAAAATTGCATACTGTCAGTATAAATGCGTTTTTGTAATTATTATTGTTTTATTTTCAAACCTAAACACATATAAGTAACTAGAAAAAAAAAAAGACTGTTTTTTTCTTTCTGGGTCTCTCTGGTGGGTGTGTGGCCCCTCTAGGTGCGCTCCTGCCCGTCTCTGGAGCTGCAGCCGCTCCTCAGTCTCCTCCTCCCTCTCAGCCCCGCCCCCTAGGAGTGACTTGAAACGAGGAGAGGCAACGACCCTGCAGACACGCACACACACCCCGACACACACTTACACACTCTGAGCTTCTTTTTTTTTTTTTTTTTTTTTTTTTTGGGCCAGCAATGCCGTGTCTTCTCTAACGGGACAAGTTTAACCCTGTTGGATACCGCCGTGCTTTCGGCCCGTCCAATGTGAACATCTTAACCCAGACTGAGGTGAGTGCAGAAATTCAAACATGCTGCCAGTTTTTTTTTTTTTTTTGTTTTGTTTTTTTTCAAGGGGGTGAGCTCCGGACCGGTTATAACTGAGGGAAGAAGCTGTGGGTTTTTTTCCTTTCTCTCTAAAGGAAGGCAGGCTGGAAGAAGCATGTCCGGCTTGTTGGAAACAGTTTCGGATAGCTCATTTTGTCGCCCTTCGTGGGTAAACAAACGGTTTATCAACCTGTAGTTAAGCCGGAGAAAAGCGCCGCTTCCGCTGCCTGTTACATTCAGCGGCACGGTCTGAGATTAGCAGAGCGGCTCTTACATCTCCTCCTGCGTACTGCCACTACGCCACTGTACTGTTACACATGGCTATGTCTGCAACAACTACAGTATTTCCCCTGATGGTGTGGGGCTCTGGATTGCCGGGACGGGCGAACTCTGTTTGAAATGTTTGGAGCTGCACAGATAGTTCACTTTTTAAGGTGCTGACCGTTCATCAACTGGATGTTTGTTTTGTTTGGTTTTAAACTTCAAATCTACAACGGAGGAGCAGTGTCGGGACAAACACTTGAAATTGAATCTAATTCCTAGTGTTATCTATGATTTTGCTACTTTAAGCTATATTATTTTTTTTGTTTCAAACTTTATGATGTGGAATAAAAAGCTAGCCCTGAAAGCTACTGTAAGTTCAAAATGGTATGAGAAGCACCAGGCGTATCGAGCAATCCCCCTTGACCGCCTCTGTTTGGTGATGAGCTGGTCAAATGCTAAAATAAAAAATTGTCCCAATTCTTACTCATTATATTCTGTCTATAAATGAGCTAGCGTCTTACAATCTCATACTTTTTTCAAGTTTAATACAAATCTGAGAAAGACTATTAAGGGCTTGCAGGGTGTTTAATTGGTTGCATTTAGCCCACATTTCTCTCATCGCTCTTTTGTTTCTATCATTACACTATTGCCACTACACGTCAAGATCTTGGTTTGTTAGAATCTGGATTTTGTTTTTCATCATTGCTTTTGAAAGTCAGAGAGCTTTCAAACAGCTGAAATATTTTTAAGGCATGCAAACAAAGGATGCACCGATTTGTAAATGCTAACCATGTATACATGGTACAGCCAAACTCTTCTTTGTGATTGTGATATTGATATTTGATCATCTGTACAGTTCTACTTAAATGCTTAAATGGAAATAATCCTGTAATCTTCTTATTTTCTGATGGTCTCAAAACTAAGTTTTTTAAGTAGCTGCTGTACAAATTTGCTTATTTTTTGGCATTCTGCTTTTAAAAAGAAACAGAATAATTAGAGACAAGCAATTGCTGAATCACAACTATCATTGCAATGTGAGTGTGTGGAATATCACACAAACAACTAGTTTGATCCATTTTTTGGTACACTATTATTATTTCATGTGCTGTGCATTGAACCACTGCTTTGCCAGTAACATATTTGGCCATCTGGATGGATAGTTCTTGTCCTTTGTGTCTATCCTAATCTACATCTTAGTGACTGAGATGCTTCAACAAATGTTGACATAAATTGAGTGAAGAGTTTAAGTCTGTCAATATTTATCAACATGAACTTCAGTGTCTTTCTACCTTATTTATAATGGTTAGTTGTGTCTAAAGTTTCTGCTCTTGCGACACATGATTGAATATCATAGGGTTTAGTGTTTTGATTTCCTTGTAATAAAGATTCAACAGAAAAGTTTCTGAAGAAAACAGCATCTACCTACACGTCAAATAAAAAAGGCTCTCACTGTGCATCATCACAAAGAGCAAACTTCCTCTGCAGAGGAGAGGTGTCTACGTCTGTCTGGTTTGTGTGACAGACTCTTTTTGTCTGTGTTTTAAAGCTACATCTCTATAAATGCTGGCTGCTGAAAGAGTCTTACATCAATTTGTTTCTAGAAACAAGACGTGAGACAAACAAGTTTGAAAAACGTGTGAAGAACAGAAAGTGTTCTTTTTTACAGTGTGATGGTGTACCCTCAGGACTCTGGTAAGTAATTTTACCACTCTACAAAGCAGCAACCCTAAGCATGCCTCTTAACGGTACAACCTGACAGAGAGTTATGACATGCAGGTTATGTCATGAAAACCTCAGACAGGCAACTTCAGTGCTGTAGAAGCTATTTAAACTTAATATAGGCTCAATAAAAAAGGTTTAAATGCAGTGAGAAACTACAGGCAGCCATTTCAACAAAATCACTATAGGACTGATTTCAGTTTTAAGAGCAGAGATTAAAGCTAAATGAATGGATGATTTAATGTCTGTAACATTGCCCTTTTTATTTCACATTTTAGTTGACCATAAGGCCGAATAATACCCTATAAAATGTTCTTACCTCCATTTGTTGCTATGCAAAGTCACTTTTTCTGTTATTTAAAGCACAGCCATGAAAAAGGGAGTATTTAATCTAGAAATTTATTTTGGCCTCTTTCAAAAAATTTAGTTGAACTTTCTATGTGACCTCTAAATATAGGAACACATTCTTCATTTTTTTTTGTCATTGCATCCAATCTGTGGACGTTTTCACTGATCAAAACAATTTTTTTTTTTTTTTTTTTTTTAGAAATTATACATATAAATGTTAGACTTTAGTTTTTTTTATTTGCCTTAAATCAAAGGTACTTGCAGCAGTGCTGGAATGGTTGCGTTTGCAGTTTATTTTATGTTGCACACAGACTTAAATCCAATTGATATTTGAATAACAGAAGTTGTGCAACTGTGGCTAATCATCCTGTCATCTTGAAAATGTTGCTGTAGAACAGCATTTCTAGGGCTAAATAAAATTTCCTTATCCAGCTTACAACCTCGTGCCTGAAGGATACCAGTTGGAAAACTGAATCTAAGCAGGAAATCTGGTTGAATTAATTCATCTGATGTTTAATTGTTTAAATTATTTGCCTGTTCCAGCTGAATGAAAAATGTTAAAATTTTCAGAACCTGCAACATAATTCTTTCAGTACTGTAAGTTCTTCTGATTGTCTTTTAAGAAGTGAACGTCTGTATCCTGCTCTGTTCTCTGTTCACTCTCCAGCATTCATGAAATATCCTGAACTTACTGTTCCCCTTGATGTCGATTCAGTTAAGACAGGTGGCAGGCCTTCCTGGATTTGGTGGCCTTTTAAATCTTTGATGCATTAAGCCGTTCTCATTGCTCCCCCTGTAATTTCTCTTAGCATCTGCACCAGCTGTTGGTTCTTGTTGGAGAAAGAGGTGTGCAGTCTGCCAGCATATTTACTGAGCAAGTGTGTTGCATTGATGATTGGCATTGATGCATGCAAACATGCCTGAAATGTCCCAAAGACTCGCATCACAATGTATGAAGACTCATGGTTTACGGCTGCATTAGTCTTTTTCTGCTGTCAAAAATGTGCTTCGTGTTTTCACACTCAAGGGTTTATTTGCTGTATGGTCTGTTTTCAGTGCACCTATGATTTTGATATATGAAGGTCTAATTGCAAAGGCAACAAAATTAACCATTTGCCGTTTTAGCTTGAACACTGCATATGTCTGAAATGCAAGCTAATGCTGAAGTAGATCTTGACTTGCGTAAATAAAGTTGGCATATTGGTTTAAATTCTACTGTATTAATTAATTAAGCATAAGAATTACATTTTTGTCTAACCATTTCTAATTATTAGAAATTGTGTTTTTTATAATTAAGCTTTATTTATTCAATTTCTTGAAAACTATCAGTTCTCCTCCTGCTCTACACAGAAGCTGTTTCAGACTTTCACCCAAACAATATAATATGTCTTCAGCAAAAAGGGACAATTTTACCGCAATAGTTACTCTACATGTATTATTTATGTAAAAAAAAAAAAAAAAAATTGGGACCAGAACAAAACCTTGTGGGACACCACAGGAAACCTTTAGAAGATCAATCAACTTTATTTTTCTAAACATGTTTATATCTGTTATTAAAGTAATAGTTCATGAATAATGTGAAAATGTTTGTTAAATCATTTTGGTTTTTATAAATTTGCATGCCTATTCAGGGTTTCCCCCAGTGTATTATAAGCCTGGCAGGCCACCAGGCTTAGCAATGCTTACTTATTTATGGGTTTTTTTTATGTTTGCATTTTTTCAGACTTTATAGTTGGTCTTCAGATATTAATCTTCCAATAATACATAATTATCAAGTGATATTTTAAAATTTCCTGTCAACTTTAAACATTTTTTAACTCAAAAACATGGCAGGCTGCTGGATGAATGACTGCCGAGCACCCAAACTACCAGGTTTTGTAAGTTTTCTGGGAGAAACCCTGCTATTAGCATATTTACTTATGTTTTTATATTAAAAGAAATGGTCAAAATAATTATTTTGACCATTATGCAGGCCCAGACTTTAAGCTAAAATAGAGCATCATAATTCCTCAGGCATTTAGATTTGGTAAGAGTGCATACGGTTTTTAACTCAGGAGTTTTTAAAGAGCCTCCTGTGGTTTTTGGGGCTTGTGGCAACATTCACAAAATGAACGCAAGCATGTGTAAGAAAACTGAAATTGGTATTGTGCTGATGGCGACTTTCTTTCTCCAAGTCATTTAAACCCTGATTCAGTCTTTCCGAAGTGGAATCAACATAGCTAATTATTATTTTTCACACTTTTCAAAACTTAACATTAAATTATAATCTTAATATCTTTTTATAACACTGTTTATTAGACTGAGGCTCTCCTCCAGACTTCATGTGGCAGATATTGTGATATTTAAAGCTGTAAATCATTAGTCTTTCTAAACTATTTTGTAATGACAGAATTAGATTCCTCTGAGTGTCTGAGAGAGCAGCCTCTGATCTCTGAGGAGCCCCACTGCTCTCCTTCACTACTCCTTCTTCACTGATAAGCTGCCCCCGTAATATATTCTCTGTAGTTTTGTAGCCGTAGTGATGTTAAATTATTCCAATATGGTGATTTGGCTGTAACTTATAAAATATTGAAACAGAAGTATCCCTGGAGACACAGCAAAAGACATCGGCCTGTCTTTGAATACTTAGAATACGACTGGATGTTTAACAGGCTAGTTAAAGAAGTGAAAATAAATGCACAAACATTTGTTTGTTCCTTCGTAGGCATTGCAAAGTCTTTTCCTTGACCTCCTGCTGCTAAATAAGTCTTTTGTAAGCAAGGCCTGCAACCAATATGTTTGCTCGCTATTGAAAAGAGATTATAGAAGATCAGCAATCTGATTAGAGACAGTGATGAGGCACAGACTTGCTAATCTGGGGTGTTAGTATAGAGACAGGCAAATCTCAGGACAGTTACTAAGGTCTAAGAGGATCCAAAAATGCACATCTTGGTAATTTCTGATATGGTTAATTTGTCTTTAATTTTGATGGTTTATTGAAAGAGTGGTTTTTGTTTGGTTTCTTTAATTTATGTATGTCTGCAATGTTTTCATGTGGCAGTCTTTGTGCTTACCAGATTTTTAATTGGTAATATTTCTAACTTTTCATTGCAAAACATCTTAATCTGTCAAAATTGGAGGGACGTTTCATGCTGACTGTCTTTTTCAGCTGATCTGAAAGATTCTCTACTGGATTTTTACTTCTAGAGTCAGGCTAAGCCTTCATCAAACTATACTTTTCCTCTGTAGAAGCTATTTCATTATTGATTTGGATTTATGCTTCGACTCACTGGGCTGCTGAAAAATAAAATCCCTCCAACTGAAGATATTTTGGTGGGAAATTGACAGGAAGTCATTGCTTCATTGTGGATTTGGAATTGTTATGATGATGGAGTGTTGTACAAACAAACATACCTTTTAGAGTTGTTCAAGTTCGATTGCATCTTACAATTTTCCCTAAAGGTTTTGGGAGAATCACTAAATCTGATTAAAAAAAAACAAAAAAACAACAACAACAAAAAAAAAACAATTTTTGATGGTTTCTATTGGGCAACGATTGTTTGTTGTCACATGCATGGCTTAATCGGAACTTACCAGAAACTCTTCCAGCTTCTTCAGTGTTGCTGTTGGCTTCTTGGCAGTCTGTCTGACCCCTTTTGTTTTGTCTTTTAACCAATTCTGAGAAATTATCAATTTCAGTAATTTCTTCTTGTCTGAAAACCAGATATTTACATACTTCATCTAAAAAGGCACATTTTTGTTTTCACTTTTGACTGACCTCCTTGTATCTTAAGTTGTTGTGTTTACCAACATCTCATATTATCACATATTTCATTTATTTGGTAAATAAATTGTTTGGTTTCTTTAATTTAAAGAACAAATTAAAGAAGAATGAAGAAGACAACTCTTCATGATGATGCTTTGGCCTTGTGAGCTTCTGATTAGTAATTCACAACAGACATATGAAGTTATGCGAGTCCAATAGAAGATTTGTGGACAGAACTGAAAAGGCTAAGCAAACTTTTGCTAGAATATTGTGAAAAAATGCTCAAAATGTTTTTGCCAAATCCTTCTTTGTATCATTCTCCTTATTGATACTTTTGTTTAATAAGACCCATTTGATAATTTTCAACATCTATCCAAACCATGACTTTGGTTTTATTTAAAGAATAAAACCAAAACTTTTATTCTTTAAATTTTGGTTTAAAAAATAAAACCATAGTTTTCACTAAGGTGAAAACTATGGTTTTCACTAAGGTGTCATCATAGTTTTCACCTTAGTGAAAACTATGATGACGGCTTCATTTTAATTAGATTCACTGCAAATGATGGCAGGTCTGTGATCCCAAGCAGATTGATGCACAGAAGGTGAAGAACTTGTTCTAGACCTTCAGTCTTACTCTTCTCTTGAGTTCACCAAGCACCTTGGATGGTGCAATCTAAGGATATTCACCTTACTTCTTGGTTCAACGGGTAGTAATGTTGCCTCTATCAAACAGCATCAAATACAACAGTAAAAGAGCTGTTAGCTTTCCTACAGCAAAGTCACCCATACAGTGAGTCTCTAAAAAAGGCCCTAAATTTGCCTCGAGTGACTTTGAATGCTCTGCTGCACTCCCTGAACTGCTCTGCTGAGAAAAGTGTCTGACACTTGTCTCTAATTGGTGGTTCACTTTGACTTCCAGCTCCACATCCCTGTCCAGGGTAGACTGAATTGTATTCAGTCTCTTGTCACCATCTGCCTAATATTCTATAAAGCAAAGGTTTACTTCATGAGCCCATTGCTTGCTGTTGCTTTTTCTTTTCTAAATATGCAGACTTGGAAAGTCTTAAGAGTTGCAGCTTAGAGTGCAGGAAATCTGTAAAATCCCAACCTCAGCATACTTAAGATGAAACTGTTTTTTTAACAAGAGTATGCATCAGCTCTATGTCAACCTCCATTTTTGCATACTCACATCCGTGCAAAACTTGGTTGGTCTCCAATTATGACAAAAATGAAACTTTGATTCTTGCATAATCATTGTCCTCAGTGCATCAAAGTGTTTCATACTGACCTGGCGCTGTGTGTACAGCTCAGTGTGTGTGTCTGCTGCAGAGAGTGGGCCACCAGTGGGAGTCAGCAAAGCGAGGTACTGAAGAGGAAGTGACTTCATGGAGATTGTGGCTTGCAGTCTTTGTTCAGGAAGGCGTTTGACCGTGGGGGGATTGAAAAAGTTTTTTCCTCACATTGTGTAGAGGACAGACAGTCTGGCTTAGCTTGGTGTTACTACATTGAATTTATGATAAATACAGAAGAAAACTTTCTGAAGTATTGTATTCAAGCTGCTTTTAGTATAATTTATAGTTAAATCAGTGTGCATTAAGGCTCTCTTCTCCTGATAAGCAGACTGCCTCTTATCTAGATGAACACAGCTGTTGAGCTTCAAAGGCAAAATTCATCCAGGACTGAGTGTGTTGTGTGTCTCTGTGTGCACTTTTTGATAGAGATGGGCCCTTTAATGTTAGCTTTGCTCTGTCTTGCCTCACTGTCTGCACCATGCACGCATTGGTACAAAACTGACCGCATGCTCCATTGCCTGGTTGTGCCTGGCTGTGCCGAGGCTGCTGTTGCAATGCGTGTGTGTCTGTAAGGTTTTTTGTGGTTTGTGCTCTCGTGATGCTACTTCTTTGTAGACCATGTATATTCCTTGTTTGAGCTAAGAAGCTCCTGCATGTTTGCCTTTTGCCCTGTTTTTAAGCTTTGCTCAATGCTTGCTTTCCCCTTGCACACACCCCTCACAGATGCACACTGTTAGCCATGAAAGCCCTGCTGTGCTGCTGAGTCCTGGTCTTTGACAGCTGTTGCTTCCCAAGTCTTGTTTTACACCTAGGAACCTTTCAAATTTTTATGATTGGGAACACATTCATGTTTACGTTTCCTGTTGAAAACAAAAATGTTTTATAGGGCATCAGTGTTTTCATCTATACACACTCTTCCTGTATCCGTGGAGGTTTCTGCTTTGACTTGAAAAAAAAAAAAAAAAAATGTGCCAGCAGACCATAAATACAGAGCTGTGGTTATTTTTTCAGTACTTTGGTTTAGTCCCACACAAATTTGGTCCATGTTATTTTTGTCCTGTTTAAAGGATCTCTGTAAAATACATGTCAACATTTTTAAACAAGAATGACGACATTGGACTCCTTAAAGGAAAACATTCTTGACATTATAGCCCCTCTTAAGAAACTATTTAAAGCTAGCATTGCTAGCTAACATTTTAAGGTATATTTGGTGTTTGAGCTAATAAAATAGATAGTTCTAGGTGTTTTTAGAGGAGGTCTGAAGTAGTTGTAGATTTGTTAGTTGTAAAGGAAATGTTTTTTTGTCTACATTAGAGGAACAGAAAGTGCATCACAAATAGATCAGGATAAAAATTGTTTGCTGACTTTTAATGATGGGTAACTTTCATCCGGGTAACTTCAGACAGGTAACTGTATTGAAGTTACCCGAGATATTAAACTGTATTTGAAGAAATCAATTTCTTCAAATACATTTCTAACTTTCTAAAGTTAGAAATGTATTTGTGGCAGGAGAGCAATTTTAATTAAATGTTTTTGCTAGATTCTTTATGTTGTCAGTCATTTTTGCACTTCCTGTTGGAAGATTACCACCCATACAGATTGTACATCAGCAAAATTGAGGCATTCTTCTTTTTAATGTGGCTTTACTCCTCTTTGTACCATCATTTTTCTTTGGACAGACTTTTATAAATGAGAGGTTAACCATGGAAAATTAAGTTTTATTTCCTAAAAAAACATTTTGCAAGTGAAATCACTTGGTATTCAGATCCAAAATGGGGCTTTTGTTTCAGATCAAACATTCTACTTGTGGTTGCTGCAGTCTCAGATGGCAGCAGCCTCCTACAACATACACTGCAAACAATGCTCAATGGTGGGCCGCGGCAACACAAAGAGCCAAAATACGTTGACCCTGCCTTCCAAACTCCACCAATCCTATTCTGATACACAGATATCTGATCTCTCATCCCAGAGGAGTTCAACAGCTTGCTGTCAACATCGTCATCATGGTAGCACCCCTCACTGACTGTTACCTTCCTTCTTTCTCTACAATGAAGTATAGAATTATAAAATCAATATTATTTCAGCAAAAGCATCCATAGTCTTGAGTATCAATATCAAGATTGTAGCTTTTGAACTCAGTCACATTATGCTCATTTAGGAGAATCATGCTGCTCAGATGGGAATAACAGACTGCAAACCTACAGTATAATCTCATGCATTGCTTTGACCTTTGCTTCTTTGAAAGTAACAAATGCATCTTTGTTTTCCTGAGAGCTGAAATGAGAAATTGGCACACTCAGCTCCTATTCTTGCTCTGTTCATGCCTGCAGACACCGGGATGGTGGAGGAATGAGTGTGCAGACTTCTTGGTTTCGCAGTGGATTAGAAGTGACACTTACTGCAGGCTGGCTGTGTTTAAGCCTTGTTTAGTCTGACTGGGTCTTAGCTGAGGACTCAAACCATCATTAGGCAGTGAAATGATTCAACGTTGGGAGAGATCGCCAAATACGTCGAGTAGTGCAGTGGCTTCAAAAAGATGAGCGGTAATCATTCAGAGGAAAATAGAAAATATGGAATGAGATAAAACCTTTTGTTTTCCTCAAGTGGCTCAATTGGCTGATTCTGAGGGAGAGCTTGGAACCTCTGGGCCAAGGCGTGTTGTGGTCAAACCCTTTGAAAAAATAAACAGATGCGTCTAACATAAACACAACTCTCTGGTTGGTCTGAAGCAGATTGACAAATGGCTCCACCCAGGACAGGAACAGTGCAGCAGGCCTTGCCACATGCTCTTCTGCCACTGTCCAGAGACGCCACTCTGGTCCAGTTTTTCCCTGCTCACATTAAACTGTCCAATTAAAGGGACAGAAGATCAGTAGGATGTCTTCCTGAGAAAGGTTCAACTGTGGAAGCGCCGGTTGTCTTTTTAAAAGCTTTAAATCTTTGTCTTTTCCTTTGTAAACCCCCTCAGACATGCATGCTGTTCTACTGATGCAACAGAAAGCAATAGACATGTGGGGGCACAAGAATAGGAGGAACCACAGCAAATCAAAGAAGAAAGACGACAATAAGCAAATGGATCCCACGTATACCAAAGTAGCATGAGACGAATAATTAACTGGTTTTTGGTCAACACCAAGCCATGAATCTTTGTCAAAACATAACTGCTTCAGAGAGGAAGTAAATTATATTTCCTTAGAGTAAGCCTAATGGACTCTAAAGCAGGAATGCAGAGAGCTGGATTCAGATCTGAAGACTTAAGCTGCTAATTCAGTGTGTCATTTGCAGCTGTCTACATACAGCATGAGAGACGGATGACAGACGCACTGATCAGGCTTTTCATGGCTGATATTAATTTTGACTGATTCACTTTTTTAAGGATTATGACATAAATATGAAAGAAATGTGTGCTCAAGATGAATGAGTTCCAAAATTATCTCCATTTATGAGTCAAAGCATGGGCCTCAGACTGATTTCATTAAGCTGAAAAAGTACATAATGCTGTTGGTTGACATGTTTATCAGACAAAAGTTTTGACATTATTGATTTTGATTCATGTAATGGAAAAAAAAAATCTTCAACTTCTTATAATATGTTTGTGAAATATATTACACATAAGGATGTACAATCCAGAACGTTTATAAAGTTCCTATTTGCTTACTGGACATCTTTAACGTTTTTTAAGCAAATAATAATGAAGGCTTATTTTAGAGGGACAGATCTGTCAGTTGCTGGTGAAGGAAGTCAAAGGAAAACACAGCTGATCATTTGATCAGTCAGCTACTCACTGATCAAACGACTAGTGTTATCACACTTGTTTATTAGGAAGAAATTAAAAAAATAATTTTACTCAGTATGTAGCGATAAAGGGCAGTAGTAAGACAATAAGACAGGATATAATTTTATAGTTAATTTACTTGTGCTGTCAAAAGAGCAAAAGTTAGCCTCATGACCATGAGGCTAACTTTTGCCAGCAGACCATGTTCACACTTTATTTCTTACCTTTTATGCATTTTCTGTGCAATTTTTCTAACTTGTTTGTGTTGTGCTAACTTGCTGTTTTTTAGTTGCAAATGTTACTTGGTTAATTACAGGTTGAATAAAATGAAAATGAAAGTACTTTTTTATTGGACATAAGTTCAGAGATGAAAACAACACAGTAATACATTTAAGATTGAGCATGGATGCATTATGTGTAAGAGCAATGAATGGCTGTTAGCTATAGTTATTAGGAATAATTGCATTTGAAGTTTATTTTCGTTGACATCTAGAATCAGAATCAGAATTCCTTTTAATGTCATTATGTATGAATAAAGCGCAACAAAATTTAAAAAATAGCAACTCTCGAGGAAACAGAACAACTGGGATCTTATGGATAGGTAGATAGATAGATGGATAGATAGAGACCATGTCTTAGATGAATTTGCTGTGTTCAGTGCAACAAACATAGTGTTTCTCTTGGGTAGAAACACTACATGTTTAAAAAAGAAAAAACAGATTTAAATATCGCTTTTCCGTTGCTTCAGAAAGAATATTGGCGTTTTGAACTCACTGCAAGTTTTAAAAACTTAAGTTTTAACAGCTTTCCCTGATATTTTCTTTGGGTCCCCTGGGTTTGAATATTCAAAGTGGTGCAAATTTTCAGGGGGAAAGCACATTACATTCCTACTTCAGATGAAGAAAAGATATATATGTTTTTATTTCATGATTTATTTAAGCCATGAAATGAGTAAAGGTTTATTTTACGGCCTTATTGTAGTTTTGACGTATTTCATTTGTCACTGAACACATCTTCAATTCATTAGGAAAAAGGTTAAGGAATGTGAATTAAAACAGTGGGCTAATTTAATATTGGCCACTAAAAACCCTGAAACATATACAGAAAAAATAGACTATTAGTGGTCTGCTGACTGGCACCAGTTAGCTGTTGCATTAAGCATTCCTAGTTGTGGTTTGCACTAATCTAATGACATTGCTTTCCAAACTGCAACAATATTGTTCCTTCAGGATGATTCATTATTTATTGCTCAAAGTACAGAAAAGGGAACAATGATAGTCAATGTAAAATAATTGCTTGTTGGTTTAATGGTCTGCATTAGCTTATTGTCATCTTACAGGATCAAGTCTGCTTCAAAAATGCCGAATATTCCTACATTATGTTCATTCACCTTTCAAAATGACGAATTTCCACCACAATTATGGACGTTTGTAGAATTTAAATCATATTCAAAAGTCATAATCAGATTACCTTTACTGTCTGATAGCAGAATTACCAGGCGCTTTCCAATGAGTTTATGCTCCCCTCTCATTTCTACAACAGAAACTAAACAACTCCACTACCCCACACTGGTAAACAGAAATGTCTTTATTTCCTCAGATACATTAATCAAATGCATTTATGCTTCTGCATGCAATGTTTGCAGACTGTATGTGGCTTCTAGCCATTTCTTTTGTTTGGATTTTGCCTGCAAAAGACTTCAAAGAAAGCAGAAAATAATGCCGTGTTCAAAAGTATATTTGCAGATGGGTTATCAAAGCTTGTTAGAGCTTGTTTAAATTCTGCCTAAGACTAATCCTGATATTATTTCCTATTTTAAATCACATCTTTGTTTTGTTTGACACATTATTCAAAAAGAAAAGGGTAATCTAATGCTTGTAGTTCTGTATGAGAATAGACTCTACAAGTCACTGAACTTCCTATCATTATTCTCTTTGTTTTTGCTATAAATATGTTTCTTTGGAGCAAAATTTCTACAACTTGGTTAACAAATATTGCAAATATGTAAACCAGAATTCAGAGGATAAAAGAAATATTTCAGATAAGAAGTGAAACGTTTCCACATCAATCTGATCTCAACATCATAAATTCAGTTTGAGATTATGTCATAGATAAATGTCACACAAGCTGAGCGACAATGTGACCAGTGGGATTTGAACACTACATGACATTTAAATGCTATATATTGATTAAGCCATTAAAACCTGATTCAACCAGCATGCATGTATACTATTATTGAACATAATTAGACAACTTAGATGTAATCATATTTGTAGAATTTAAGATTTTCAAAGGATCCTTTCCCCTTTGTAATTTTATCCTTATTATTATCTATATTTGTATATACAGCATGTGAAAAAAAAAATCAAAATGTTATACTTGGTTCTTTGATACAAAATGCTCAAAAATGAATGTCTAGTTTTATTGATGCGCCAAGAAAAAAAAATCCAGTGACTTTTAATTTTAAAGATTACCTTGATAAACTCTTTAAAACAAGACGACAATAAAAATTTCTTTGAGGAAAAACTAATGACACCCTAATTCTTTAAAAGCTTGTGTTATCCCCATTTGGGAAATAATTTCACTGAGGTGCTAACGTCTGTCAGAGGAACTTTGTCCTCCACAAAACCTTCAGCAGTGAGATGTTTAAAGTGTTTCTTGCATGTTTTACTTGCTTCAAGTCGCCCCACAGCAGCTTAATGAGATCAAGATCTGGGCTCCAGAAATGGAGTTTCCATTTCTGAGTTATCAGCCAGTCTGTGGTGGATTTACTGGTGTGTTTTGGGTCATGTAATGTTTTTACTGATTTTGTCACATTTTCCTCACACACCCACTGATACTTAGCAGAATCAGTGATGGGGATCTATCCAATCACTAGCCATTTGAATTTGGCTTTACATTGCAAAAGAAAAAACATATTTTATGTTGTTGATTTTGATTGCTGCAACTTTACATTTATTGTTGTAAAGCATACGCTTCAGTTAGATTACCCTCTCCCAAATGCTTTCAAAGCATTTATTTGCTTGAAGCTGTCTTATTTCCAGCTTGACTAGATGGATGTGGCAGATGAAATCAGTTTGATGGAAGAATTTAGAAATGTGGCACTCTAATGGTTTATTAAAGCCCAACAGCAGACTGAGAGCAGTTTCTTGCACATCGCCCACTGCAGTTGCAGCTGCCTGACATTATGGTGCATTCAGACTTTAGCAGATTTTATTGGCCACCTAAAAATTTATGTTCCTCCGTTATGCAGCAGATGGGCCATTACTGGAGGCATATGATAATTTGAGCTGTTATTTCAGTGCCTCTTTTGAGCATTTTCTGGAGGCCCTTTTGAGTTAATGGCTGGTGACACCTGTGCTTGTCCTGAAGAGAGAGCTGTTAAACCCTCACAGGCACAAAATGCAGAGCTGTCTCGGTTTGTTTGGAATTTTCTCATTAACAAGGTGGAATATAAGTTGCATTCATATTTAGTTACGAACAAACCAAACTAAATATGGACCGATTCTTTAAGGTGCTGTCAATCTTGCCATGTTTCTGAATAGAAAAACTTGTCACATGCGTCTAAATGTGAAGACTGTATGGATCACAAAGTCCTTTTGTATATTTGAAGCATGTGTTCTGCTTGTGATGTGCCTCCATATTGTAAAGCATGCATATCTATTGAGAAGGGCACAAAATTCACAGTGTCCCACTGAGTCATGGCAGGGTGCGTTACTATTAACATGATGTTACATATCAATTCATATTTTTTCACATTTAAAGGACATATTTTAAAACTTTTGCAACTTTTATTTGCAGTTGTGCTATCCAAAACAATTAGAAACTAGCAAACACCTGCAAATTTACAGAGCTACTTCTCATTCCAATGATCCTAAGAACGATTGTTTCTTAGTAGAGAAGCGTTGCGATGACATGCTGGCAGCATAGTGTCGGAAAGAGCAGGAGCTTCTTAAAGAAACAGAGGCCCAATTTCAAGCCATCAAGGCAAAGTCAAATTTCAAAGTTTTGTTTGACCATGACAGCATTTTTATGACAACGGAAAGCAACATAACTACTTGGTTGTTTTATAAAATGGCACTGTGACTGGAAAATCCATTATAATACTGCCTTAAAGGCATGAATTTAAAACCGTGAGCACAAGGCCACCTAGAACAATGTCAAAGATTGATGATGTGTTTTAAACACCGAACTCGGGCAGTAAAGCACTTTATCCAACAACAGCAGTGATAGTAAAGACTTGACCTCAAACTTGAGATCATGAAGTGAGGATTTATGCTGTTTGTGTTTGCAAACATGGAGAAATCCACTCTGCATTAGTGTAAGTTTGGATCTGAAAAGTTTAAAATTTAGCTCACTTATGTTGGTCAGTAGGTCTTGTCGGATGAGTCCTGGTAGAGAACGACATATTTGAGATTACAGCCTTCAAGCATGTGGTAAACAGCTTATGTCAGCTTGTGTAATTTTAAGTTAATATGACAGAATTGAGCTTCTTTTTTCATATTTTTAAAGCTGAAATACTTATGGGCTTTAAAACGTAATCATTTGATCGCTTTGGCTCTTCTTAGCAGCTGGTCAGTAAAGGCATCCCGTTGGTGCCAGAGCACCTTGCTTTTGTCGATACGTAGCGTGCAGGCAGCCTACGCCCTGAATCGCTACAACAAGGGAGACGATGACCCAGAATCAAGTTGACCTGAGCGCTTTAAATCAAGACTCCACCAGAGGAAATAAATTCTTGCCCCACCAGGACGCCCAGCGCCAAGTAGGACAAGTAATCCAGACAGAATAAAAACGTCCTCTTAGAGGACGCTTACAGAGAGAGGGATAAAGAAGTTAAAGCTTAGTATGAAAGAAAGGAAGAACGAAAGGAGGCTTGGCAGCTCCAGCAGTACTTTTGATATTCTGATGTGTTTTAAAATTTTGCAGGATTGTGATCAGTATTAGGGAAGGCACAACAATTCAAATTGTGCTGATAAAGATTTTATTTAGTGTGTTTAGGACAAAAATGACATTTCTGTCATGTTTTAAACATGACAAAAATGTCAAAAATGAGACTAAAGTGAGGCTTAATGCGAAGCATATGCACAATCACTAACTTACTTTAAATTAAGTATTGTATTTCTGATCACAAGTTTATTTATTTATGTTTCTTTTTTTCCTCAATATTATTATTATTATTATTATTATTATTATTATTATTATTACTTTGTATACTTTAAGAGTTTTCTTGAGTTAGAAGTAATTGTTTAGTATTTTCGCTTGTTTGGTCTTTTTGTGGGCGGAGCCTGTGGCTTTAAAACCAGGAGTCTACGCCACAGGGAGTCAGTGTGTGATTAGACTTCTGAGAAGTCACCCTGAAGGTGATGGACTCTTGCCCTGAAGGTACTGCTGTTTGTCTGTTTTTAACCTGTCTTGGACGTCCTTTGTATATATTTTGCACCTCTCCTCTTTGTTCACCTGAAGAAAAGCATAATAAATGTCACTGAAGTGATCTCAAGCCTTGGCCAGGCATTTTTGTTTGTTCAAGTCATAATAGAACCTCGCCACAGAAACCTGTAACTAATCAACTCTCTCTTCTGCCCTGTGTTGTAAATTTACACGGTTCTTAACTTCTGCTTCCAATAGCAGCACTTTATTTAATTGTTTTTTAAAGTGTCAAACTATTTTCTTGAAGAAATCAAAACGGCATAATGAGATGCATCAACTAAAACATCGTACGTATACTAAGACAAAGATTTTGAAATGGTTACTATGACTACCATCATATCCTAATTACACAGATGAAATCAAACTAACTTTTGGCCACAACAGCAAAAGATACAATATGTTTTTCCGAAACCAACACCAAAACATGGAGGTGGTAGCATCATAATATGTGACTACTGTTCTTTAGATGCTGAGGTAGTTTAAATTTTGAGCAGTTCAGATTATTAATCTTTCTTGACTGATGGATTTTAGATTAAGAGGGAATCAGTTTTCTGACATTTGTGAGTTCAATTATTCATCCAAACCAATCATACAAACTGAAATCTAAGCGGACCTTTTGAAGTTTAACCACCAGCTTCATGCAGCCAGTTTGTTAGGGGGATGCAGTGCAATGCAGTGCCGCCTGTTTGAGCATTTTCTGTAGGGATTTGTGGCTGAATGAGCTCTGCTTAGTTTTTCTGCCATGTGTTCACACAGCAGCTACATTGTCCCTTTTCTCTCCTTTGCTGCTGGTTGAGATGTTTTTAATCGGAATTTTGTTTTCGTGAAAGAGGAAAAATCTGTTGCTGCTGTTGCTTGGGAAATTATCTTTTGTATGTTGTATGTGGAATACATATTGACTAATGACAACTCAAACCCACTTTGTGACACTGTTTTGTAAACCACAAACACAGGACCAGTGATGTAGAAATGGTACCTACCTTTGTGCTGAAGGTGTGATTTTTGTGCAGCTGTTTTGCTCTCTGAACACAGACTTGCTTTGTGTCAGCTTGACTTCAGAGGCTTCAGCTTGAGACATCTAGGGGTCGTGTTTCGGCTAATGAACGCAGCGGTCAGAAAGGTCAAAATCTGAGTCTTAACAGCAAGAACTAAGTCCTTCCTGTTATAATGACCACGTGTTGCGTCTCCAGATATTTGTGCAAGCTTTTTCAGCACCAGCTGGAAGATTCAAGCTAATTGGTTGCATGTGATAATGAGGCAGCAGGGTGAAAAGTTATTAAAAAGATAAGGTCACGAAAGTTTAAAGGATGGTGTCACACTTTAATAATAAAAAGCTACACTTATTGTCAATTATTTTAACAATGTACTTACCAGCTTAAATGGAACATTATCAAGCTGCTTTGTTTTTATGATTTTGTTGAGTAAAGAACATGTTCTTCCGAGTTCTTTATTTAATATCCAAAACTTCATGTAACACTGCATTTTAACTTCATAACATTTTACAACTTTACAGTCATTCTTCAATACATTACATCGTGAACTTTTTTGCGATAGATTAAAACAAAGGTGTGCATAATTGCAAATTGGAAGAAATGTAATACCTGGTGTTAGGGCTGAAACGATTCCTCAAATGATTCGAGTACCTCGATTATTAAAATTCCTCGAAGAAAATTTACCTGCCTCGAAGCTTCGTTAATTTATGTTTTATTATTTAGAGCACCGTGTTCCGGCCGGGGCTTTGCTTGCGTTGCATGGAGCTCTGACTTCCGCCTCTGAGTTGTTGACAAAAGCAGCATAACGTCCAATTTTCAAGTTCGGCCCGTGGGGATTTTATTGATCCATGATAATACACGGGTTTTCATCGTTAATGGGGGACCAATAAGCATCCTTAAAATGACCGGTGCGATGCCTGGAGTACGGCAGCCTTTCTCCTCCGGGAGCTGCTGGTTCAGAGTGAACAGCGGGAAGAGCGCTGCGGGATTATTTATACAGGTGAGCGGATAGACTGAACACGGCGGGAAGCTGAGTAGTTGATGGTTATAGTGTAAATGTAGCTTTACGGACGAACCGCTCAATAAATTTCATATGAACCCGGTCCCAACAAACGGGTGGCGGAAATCATTGTGGCGGTACATGGCTGGACGATGAGTTCCTGAGCATGACGAATGAAGTTGTCGTAAATATCCGTATTGCTTCACCCCCGTTCTTACTTTCGTCTTACTTACGTACATCTGTCCACTGGTCTATTTCCTCCTCTCCATCCCCCATCTTACTTTCTTTCGTTCGCAGTGTGGTACAACTACAAACCAATGAACACTTCTTTCCACATTTATATACAGGTCAAGCAAAGTTAACATTAATTAGAGAAGCAGAGGATTAACAGCACAGTTGGGAGGATCTGTACATAGAAAAAACGTTGGCAATATGAAACTAAAATGAACTCCATCTCCACACTCATTTCTGATATTGATGGCATTATGATGATTTTAAGGGGAGCATGGATGGAGCTAAATTTAGAGAAATCCTTGGATGAAAACATGTTAGAGGATGTAAAAGACTAGAGACTGGGGTGGAGACTACACTTGTAACAGAAGAAATTCTAATAATACAATCAAACTACAATGGAATGGGTTAAAGCAAAGCAAATTTAATGTTAAAATGTCCCAGTCAAAGTCCGGACCCAGAACCAATTAAGAATCTGTGGAAAGACAAAAAAATTGTGCTCACAAATACTTTCCACCCAAGGAATTTTCCTAGAAGAATAGCAAAAAAAAATTCAGTCTCTAAATTCACTAAAGACATACCCCAAATAATTACATTCTGCAAATGACTTAAACCTCAGGCAGAGGCGTTTGCTGCAAAAGTCAGATTAGTGAATTTGAATATACACACCAAACACCTTTTATTTTTTTATTGGAAGGGGGATTTTGAAAACCATTTATTATTTTCTTTCCACTTCACAGTGATCCTGTCCTAAATGTTAGTCCAACAAAAATATCTATTAAACGCATTGACCTTTGTTTTTCTGTTACATTTTAAAACATTTATGGGTAAGAATAATTGAATAAGTCTCTATACAAGCAGTCCAAATTATGTTTCATGTCTGCACAGTTCAACTTAAAAAAAAAAAAAAAAAATCATCAGTCAGTTGACTGAGTTACTCAGTCAGAACTAATAACAATTTACTGCTACCGATAAAGCATATTCGGTGTACTTTGGACAAATTAGTTTGTGTGGAAATGTCATGATGTTATGAAATGACTGCATAGTTATATAAAAAATATCGTAAAACTTTAGAGAAAATTTTAAAAAATAACACTGCACCCTCTTTTATCATGAGGTCCTACAGTTTTCCTGTCTCAGCATTTTAGGTGCGAGATGATAAACAAAGAGGATGAATACTTAAGTTCTGCAAAGGCCCAGTCTGCAGACTGCATTATTCTTTGGATTAATATGGATTACTTCCCGGTCACAGGTTAACCCTTTTGTGTTGATTGCAAATTCTCAATTTCCATGAGTCATTATGGACATGCTGCATGTTTGTGATTATATGGGTGCTGGATGTATCAGCAAAATACTATTATCTGCCACAGAAATGACTGCACAGTCTTGTTTTTGGCATTTTTTGTTATGTTTGGTGCATGTTGCTGTGTTTTAGGGCTCATGAATGAAAGCAGACATCACTTTCTGAAAGTATTTGTGGTCCAACTAGGTTCAAGCTATGTAATTTTTTTCCTGAGAGTCTATTCTGCTCGTTCTTAAAATGAAATTGGATAGCGCTCTTTCCATGCTAATGGCTTCATGAAATAATCTCATTGTTTTTTCCCCAGAACTGCTGTAAAGAGTTGATATAAATCCTCAATTTCACATTGAGTCTTTGCACAAATCCAATTTTGCATTTCTTATTTTTTAGTGTGACTGAGAGGAAAATTGTCTTCCATAATACAGTCCAGACAAAAGTTCATGCGTTTGTTTTAAGGGAGCCAGCAGGAAGTGACATAATTGTGTCTGTACAGTGAAGGACTGTGTGCATCATTTGTGTGACAGCTGTAACTCTCAGTGAGTGGTCTTGGTGGGATTTATAATCAGCTTGTGGCAGTAGAGTAGTGAATAAATGAACTAATACGGCCTGTAACCATTAGTGCTGACCTGGAACAAGGGGCCCAGAGATTCAGGGGGCACAGGCATCATGGGAAGACGTCACAGTTTGTCTCTGCTTCCTGTAATTTTGCTGAGTCTGCAAACAGACACACTGCAGTTACATTTTGTAATGGCATACATGCGTTTGTACAACTATCATGAATAAACAGGCATGTAGATAAAATAGACAGAAACATGCTCTGTTGGACACACAAAGCCATTATCTGCAACAATGGAGGCTTCTGTTTCTGCACATGGAGCGTCCTGACACAGCACACGCCTCTTCAGCGCTAAATGTCACACAGTGTTACTAACATTAATATTGATGCAGAGAGCAGCTGGTGTTTGTGTTTTTTTTTATTTAGTTTTTGTTGGGGTTTTTATGTATTTTGTTGCGCAAACTTTACAGAACACCAGTTAAGTAACTTGACAAACATTTCTGTGCTTTTTTTAAAATTCAAAATGGAATCCTTTAGGAGATTTTCAAATTTTCTTATGGAAATGATTAATATTGGATCATTAAAAAACATATCCTTTTCTTTGCAGTTTACTCTTTCTGTTTAATCAGTTTATTCAAGAAGCTCAGAAAGTCAAATAAACAAAGATATCAGAGTTCATGTGTAGAACACAATGTATCCAAGGTTTAAGTAGTATTTCAAAGAATCAGATAAAACAGTAAATTGTGAAAAAAAAAGTAAGTGTATTTAAAAACGCCAATGGTTTGGGGCAAAGCTGATATCAGCGATTGGCAGCCTCATGGCTGAAAATAATTTCACCATGTTTGGTTTTAAATCTGAACATGTGGACTGGTCTCTGTAGACCTGAGAGGGCAAAAATACCTTTGATATTTTAGGCTTGGTTAATTCAGGCAAAAAGAAAAAAACAACTATATTTGAACTAAAAACAAATATAGGAAACAAGTAAGAATTTGAGTGATGTGTGGTGTTTTTTTTTCATGGTCATGCAACGCTTTGATTGAGATGTGAATTTCCAGTCCACCAAGCAAAAAAATAAAAACATTGCAGAGCTTTTTTGATTAGTTACAGTTTTTACCACTTAGCTTTGTAGATGCCTTTACAATAACAGCCTTGGGCATGAATGTTCTGCCCTATGAACTTTGGAAAACACACTATTAAGACTGTAAAATTGCTTACAATATCTTCATCCTATTTTCACTCATTAAAACATGCTGGATGAATGCTTGGTTCTCTCTGGGTTCAGCCTGCAGACTAATTTATCCGTGACCTCACTTAATAAAGAGCAAGTGTCAAAATTGGTTTTAAATACAACATAAAATGATTACTGCTATGGCTGTTACTACTACTGTTACTACTACTGATCATAACAGTGATTTTGATGATTATGTTTACAGTTTGCTTGTCTGTTAGTGAACCAGCTAACCTACATTTTGCAAATGTTTACAAGTTTTTATAAAACCTGGATAATGTTAATCATCATCAATTTTCAATACTATTACATGTCTAGTGGCAAGCCTGCAGTTGGCTGCTTTATGGTAAGTTATGAAACAACACTTAATTATGATGGGTGGTGCTCCTTCAGTTTCCAGGTCATTATTGTGATGTTATGGAAATATTTCTAAACAACTCGGTTTGTCTCTCTTTTAACTTAGTGAAAAGTGTACTACCTGTCTTTCAGCCAGCTGACCAGCAGTACACACTAACATGCAGGGAGAGGCAATGCTAAAGAAATATAGCATTTATCTGGCATTCAAGAACTTTAAACTGTAAGAACTGTATGATCGAAAATACTACTATAACTTTTTAAAGCCTTACATTGAAGTCAGAAACCAACGTGACACTGTAGTAGTCATCCTAATCTCAGTTTCAGTTGTAATTTATCAAGCTGATCCACCATGTTATTGCTTGAGAAATGCCATGTTTACCCATTTGACTGTCTTTTTTTTCCTAACCTACTGCAGACAGAGTAGCATTAGCTCTTCTGCTTGTACAACCACAAGTTGTACAGCAGAACATCCTGTGAACATAACACAGACACATGCTGCCTCTGTTCTCAGCTTTCTTCATGAGTAGCTGCTGATTGACGGGGTCACAGCCTCCATGAGGGGAGTCATTTTACTTTGGCAGCAGCATTTTTCTGCAGTTTATATTAACCAAAAGGTCAGCTTTTCCACTTTATGGCTCTTTATCACAGTCAGAAGAAAGTTCAGTAAGAAAACATTATAAATTGATGTCATGGATTCCTAATGGGATAGAAGTGACTGAATGGAGAGTCTGATAAGATATGGACTCCATTTGAAGTAATTTGAAAGTCTTTTAGAAAAGATATGTCCTTATAATTTGATAAATTTGTACTAAGATGACCTTTTACCTTTTACTCTGTTGCTCTCTCCATTGTTCTATAACTCTGATGGTGTTTTTGGAGTCAAGAAGCAATTTCCCCTTTTAGAGAAATGTCTTCAGAAAGTGTATCTTTTTTCAGATGTTAAGGAGGATGTTTCTGATCACAGCTCACACAGAACATCTTAAAAAGTGTTTCTGAGTGCAGCTTCAGCATCATGTACTTTTCAGAATAAAGAATTGTTGTGAAGCTGCATTCAAGATGCATTAGATTTGAAATGTCTTGCTTATTTGTACTGTTTTCCCGGTTAGACATTTTTATCCAAACCCCTACAATTGTGGTGCTTTCCAACATGTTATTACCGTTGTCTCTTATGTTCATGAACTGACTAGATTGCTCAGGCATTTTCTAAAGAAGATGTCGACCTGGAAAAATGTTATTTCAGCAATTATGCCTAACATGCCCAATGATTCTCATGCATTTTTTGTTTGAGAATTTTTTTGCTAATTTTTTCTTTTAGCTCAGCTTCCATAGTACAGTCAATCATAGTTGTTGTGGTTTCAGGTTCATCCTGAGAAACAAAGTTTGACCACAAAGGTTTTATCATAAAGATGCACCAGACAGCAAAATAAAATGTGCTGTTTACGTGTGAGAAACTGAAAAGCATCCATTGACACATGTCATTATTTCAGCACTGCCAACTTGTATTGGTACCCCCAAAGTAGGAGATTAATTAAACACTTCAAAAATGTAGAAAAATCCAAAAGTTGATAAATTCAATGCTAAGTGTTTTATAAGAAATAACTAGTTGCCACACTTACTGGCATGTACCGATTTCTATAAATGAAAGAAAATGTTTTCTAATTTATGTTTTACTTATTTGAGATCCTTGGATCTTTTAGCTACTAATTACCTTCTGTCTCCTCTGTTATACATATGGCATTGCTCTCAGGGACATTTCTCTTTAAGAAATTTTAGTAAATGTGGAATTGGCTGATCTTCACAGGATGACTACTAGAAAATGGCTACTTGCTTTAAATTGCCCACATGTACGGTCAGTGCAATAATTAAAGAGCTATAAACAACTGTAACTGTAACAATTAACACTGGATGAAAAACTGTAACACATAGAGTGCGTTACAGTTTTTCATGCTTGCTGTTAGAGAAACGTAGTAAATAGTAACATGCTGGGGTCACCAAACCTCTAAGAAGTATTTAATTTGTGTGCTATGGACTTATTATCCTTGATTCCTGCTCCCAAACTAAAATTGCACCATGATATGTTTTGTTATTTTGTGTATCCCTAGCCAATACTAATGAAACTTGATCAGTATTAACTATAAACATACTGAACACTTTTAAAAACAGCTTCTGCTCATTATAAATCAAAAGGTTTTATTAGAACAAGATTTAGAACAAGCTCTTTTCAATCCTGGATACTTTGAATAGATTTGATGACCTCATTGGGTTTATTTTTCGGTTCTCAAGACTAATAGGATCACTAAAACAGCACAGAGTGGACCGAATTTCAGCCGGGCAGTTAGTGTTCATAAGAGGTTTACAGGAAATCCTTTGGTGCTTTAAATGCTCATCTATGTTTTGATGCACTCAACTCTATCTATGTTTCTATAGTTTATTACCGTCCATGCAAAATCATATTTATTTAGATGGAAAGTCTGGATCAATTTTACTTTAGCTGATGTGTGAAAATATAAAAAAATTAAAAGTAAAGACGCCCTCATGCACTTACTGTTTTAAGTTTCAATATCACAGTCTTTGTCTAATGGACAAGCAAGGACTGGCCTTAATATATGTGAGAAATCATTCAGAATAATTGTCAGTGAGATGAAAATGGATCATAATGACGTGAATGCTTCGTGAGCCTCTGTAATCTGCTGTGTTTTCTTCAGTTTCACCAATCAGCAATAAAAAGCAACAATAAAAAGGTCTATGAGTGGAAAAAAATACCGGCATAGAAATGTTGATTCCTACTGTGTTTGCGGGCCTGTCTCTGTTTCACAATAGACTTTCTTTTTACAGTTTTAATCTTGGAGAAACAGGCATGCTTAACCAGCAGGTCAATTATAGCTGAGGCAAAAATATACATTAACCTCCACAATTAGTGGTCCCCTGGTGAAAAGTCTTCAAAGAAATTAATCTTTTACTGCAAGAGCATGATCTCTCCCTGAAAAAAAAGAAAGAAAGAAAAACAGATTTAATTTGAGTAAATTAATTCAGTGGGAAAAAAAACTTTCTATTTATAGAATAACCAGTGTCACAATTGTTGGTACCTCTGATGTTAATACATTTTCAAATAAGACAGTGCTCAGTCTTATTATTTTATTTTATAAGGTTAAGGCATACGGAGAAAGGAATGTTTGATCATTCCTCTTTCCACAATCTCTTAATTGTCCAGCGTTCTGCTTCCTCTCACATGCTCTCTTCTTCTCAGATCACCTCTCATGTTAGGAGACCGAGATGGCCATGAAAGTTGGTTGATTTTATCTACGATGAGTCACATTTGTGTTGTTTTTCACTATCCTCTTGAAAGACTTGATGGTGACAGAACACACCAGATGTGATTTTAAATATCCAGGGATTTGTAAGAGGACATGTTGAATACAGGGCCACAGTATCACCAGTCCTCCACATTTCCATATGTTCATATTTTGCTTTATGCTGGACTCCAGTTCTCAAGAGCATGCAGTGCTTGTTTAAGACGCTCCAACACAGCTGCAGTAATGCTTGATTACCTACTGAGTGTGTTATATTGCTACCATGCTGGTAATGAGCCATTTATTTGATTGTGTTGCAGAGTATTCACTCAAATGTTCAGACTTACACCTGTCCTGAAGTACCTATGCTGTTCCAGTTAATGTAGAAAACTTGACATGCTTATATTGGAGATGGAAGGACAGAATAGGCTGCTAAACAACAAGTTGGCACGTTGATGGAGTCTAATGGTTGCTATGGAGACCTTGTGACACCAAGACACTGTATTTCTCCAAAGGTGAACTTTGGATAAAAATGTATCTTCCTTGCTGCACTCTCCCATAAGCTAACTTGTACCCTGACATGTGTGGCATGTTCTCCTGTTTATCCCATTTTGAAAAGTGTTGAAGAAAAATAGGCCTTTGTGTCATATTTATACACCAGGAAACCAGGAAGTGAAAAGCACACTAAAGGAGTGTTTTCTGATCTGCTAAGATAAATATTAACATTTTTCAGTGACATCAATTTTATAGTATTTTGTTAAAAAAGTATATCCTATTGCGTAATTTATTTTCTTCATTGAGCTTAAATTATAGGTAGGAGTTTTCTTACTTTTACTTTTGTGATTTTATTCCACTTAAGTAGACGTTACTTTTATTTGCATACTTTTTATACATCATTACCATGGGTGCCAATAAATGCCAAAAACACAGTAAATAGGAAACAAAATTGGAAAAGATGTAGAGGAGCTTTTTAATTTAACTATTTTAATATTCATTATTGTCCGTAGTGATGTTTGCATTCTGGTTGACCTTGTGATCACAACAAAGCTTTTGTGTTCTGCAGCTGCCAATTTATGAAGGCAGATTAAAAAAAACAGCCATTAAAAATGCCCAGCAACTGTTTTTCTGAGGTTTCTTTGAGCAGGAGCTGTTTACTGATAGCAGCAGCTTTGTGCCTATAGTCTGACCTGCTTTTTTTTTTTGGAGGATAATCAGCATTGCATTTAGGTTTGGGCTTTTACGTAATAATATGAAACACAAAGTGAGTGCATGGGAACGTTCCTGGCTGCAGCCAGGGAGCTGATTGAGGTCAATCTGTGATTTGCTGCCTTTGCCTCGGGTAACGGCTGTGCTGTCGCTGCAGGGCTTACAGTTACCTACAGCTCTCCTGTTTTACATAACATCAAAAAGCTCATCTTTGCCTCTAGCCATGACATCATGTCAGGTTTTTCATTGACACTCCTCCTTTTTGAAGCACTTTTAAAGAGCCAGTGGTGAAATAAACTGCTTCTGAATTTACAAATTATTTACTGAATTCTTGTTTTACCTGCGGGGGAAACAAAGCTGTGCTGTCTAAATTTAACTCCTCACCTGTTTTTAATCTAACGGAAACAAAGCTGCATATCAGCATGTGGGCCCATCAGTCGAGTCATCAAATGGAAATTTCTTTTTACTCCCCGTGTCGCAGCATGCGATCACACTGCTGTTTACTTCAGCTCTTTGTATGCCGCTGTGTGGTTACACAATGTTTAGTTTGCCAGATGGAAGGAGGTTATTGTTGAAAAAAAAAAAAAAATCTGTTGTACTTGGAAAACTTTGTTAGTCTTGTCCTACACTCTTAGGTTTCAAATGTGTGGGCAGTCTTCAGACAGTTTATCAAGTTTTTAAAGCTTGAAAGCAATGGTAGCAAATAAACCTTGAACACAAAATTGGGCCTAGTTTAATATTGCAAAAGTATACTAGATATTTCTTAGGTAGAAGGTGTTGGTCCCCTGCTTTCCTGTTTTTTTTTCTCACCATCAGACCTTATTACATCTAATCATCCTTTGGAATTGTAGTGTTGTGCATATTGATAGTTCAGTAATGATTCATTTTGAGTTACTTTGAGCAGCTTATGAAGAAGTGGCTTTAAATCAGTTCTAAAACGTCCGTTGGCTTGAATTCTTATTTAATTTTTTTTTCATTGACTGAAGTTGTATTAAAACCATGATTAGAAATATCGGCCGTTCTTAATCTACTGAGCACTTTCCATTATTTTGTTCTGTTTATGTAGAAATTAGAAAGGAACCGAACATTTGTGGTGATATCAGCAAGCGATTTTTGTTTTTTAGTCCTCGCAACAATCCAGTGTGGTGAAATATTGGATATATATTATGATATGTAGTAAAAAAAAAAAAAAAAAAGGTGAATAATTCTTTGGCAAAGTGAAGCAATATCACCAAGACAAAAACAGCAAAATGTAACATTCGAGGAACCTTTGTCTTTCCTGATAAACAACCTTATCATGTTACCAACCACAAAAACCAGAGAAATGAGCAGGCAGATCGTTTCTCCAGTGTTTCTTCTACTTAGCATAAAATTCAGCACAGAACTGCCAACTAAGATCATCTTCTTGAATTTGGTCTGAAACTTTGATCTCTTTAAATTTTAGCACATGATTTATTATTTAAGCATTTCCTTCATTAAAATCAGCTTCTTTGAATAAATGATGACCTCATGTCAGTATTCATTCCTGTAGGAAGTTGATACTTGTTTATTAGCTACCTGTGATACAAAAAAAACATTTTGATCCCAACAACGATGACAAGTGATTTTGAGTATCAGCATCGGATTATTGCTCAAGCTATTTGTCTGTGTGGATCTTTGTGTCTGTTTGTGTCTTTCATTCTTTTTTTGTGGCTCTGGCTTCACTTTCACTTGCGTGTTTGTGTGTGAGTAACATCATTACCTCTGCTCTGATTCCCTCTGATTCGATCAGCAGTCGCTCCTGGTTTTTGAATTCCCAGCATTGATGGTTTTGACCATCAAAGACAGTTATACGAACACTGAGCGCCTCCTTGTTTGTCACTCATCCTGCCTGAAGTTAACTCACTTTGTCTACTCTGATCACCATGCAGTGGTGAAAATTTTAACCTCTTCAAATAAAAGAAAATAAATCATCTTACGTGAGGTGTTTTATAGACGTCAGCAGGTTTGAGTCACAGAAATTTATTGGTCTGCATTTTCTGCATTATTCATAAATCATAAGAATGCATTGGTACTCATTCAGACACTTTTTTTATTGTTAGGCAAGCTCATTTAAAGTCAGTGGTTTTTAAATACCCCCAGCATAGACCATTGAAGAGTATCTTTCTTGTTGAGCCCTACATTTTCTAAATAACATCAAAGATTTATAACTTCACTTCAAAGCAATTTGTTCTTTGTTCTTGAACAATATAAGAGAAACATTTTCTCGGCTGTGTGTTTCTCATTTTCTCTGATTAAGCATGAAATGTACTCCAGGTGAATTCAGGTGCAGAGCATGTATGTGACCTTTTCTTAGCACCAAACATCATCTTCCAAACAGTCTATTTCACTCAGCATGGTGCTTTTCCTCTTTAGCACTAATGGACCATTAAGATAGGCTCAAGAGTCTGTTTTTATGCTGCAGAACGGATGAGAGCACAAAAAGGAAAATAACTATTTATGAGTTCAGGTAATGTCTTATTTTTTTTTCTTGAAAGAGTGTGTGATGCTTTCAAAATCAGTGCAGGGTCTTTTTAGAATTTAATAATATTAGAGAGACGAGATGATATTAAAGGGAAGGAGAATGCGGAGAAGTAGTTGCCTAAAATCTAAAAAGCATTTTTGGATGTCATTGCTGTTAGAAGTTTTTTCTTTAATCTCTTTTAATTAATTTTCCAATTTCTTGTTTTAAAAGTATATAGAGATTTTAAGTGAGTTTTTTTTTTTTACTTACATGTACATTTTCAAGATAAAGTGCTAAAGTCACTGGCCTTTTCTTTGCTTGTATGATGCATATAGAAACACAAAAAAATCCATTCTCACATCTTTTCCTGCACATTGCTTAGCAGCTGGCTGAAAGAAGGCTCATACACGTTCCCTAACTTACAAGAATGTTAGCTTGTTTTAGCTGCAGAAAACAAAGATCTTTGGAAAAAAGAACACAAGATCTCAGTTTTATTAAACTAATACTGTTTACTTGCAGCAAAAAAAACAAACAAAAAACAACAGCATAATATTAACACCCTTAAAATACTAGCTGTTAATATGTTTTTTTTTATTGCCTAACATGCCCAAATTGAAATTCCTTTAATTTGATTAAAAAATTATCTGCAAGTGATTTAAACATCACCAGTAAGTTGAAGTGACTATTAATTGCACAAGTCCAATCAGAATCCAAACTATTAAAAAAGTATGTTTATTTTTTTTTGTCAGATTTTACATCTCGTGCATAACAGACCACAAAGTAGTTCACTTAACCAGGATAAAATACTTAAACCAGATGTAATTATTATTTTTTTATTTCTTGTAGAAATGTAGTTGTGTTTTAGATGATAATTCTGTTCAAAGCAGTATTAAAGCAGAAATAATTTGAGACCCTGTTACTAATCTTTATGTGTTTGGCCTTGAGGTTGTGACCCAGGTCCTTATGAATCATTTGCAATGTCAAATACGTTTGTTGCATAAGAGCTTTTGTGTCTCTCTCAGAGTTATTTGAACATTAGGTTTTGTTAGGAAAAAATCATGGACATTCTCACATCTTGACCCTGAAAGTTTTAGTTCAATTTGTGGACCTGTTGAGTGTTTTTACTGTAGATTCAGAATAAAAAGGAAACCTGACATAGACTTTGTGTGCCGTTACCCCCACAACTGAAAATTATGCTGTGGGAAGTGATTGTTCAGCGTGTTTCCTGTCCATGTTTTTAGTTAGGTCTGAGGTCTAGAGGAAACATGAGTCTGACGGCAGACTGGAGGCAGTTATTGGTTGCTTTGTGAAACATTTTATCTCTCAGTACTAGAGAACAGGGTGGTTTTCATTACGGAGCAGTTGCAGACTTGGAGAAATGTTCATCAGCTTTTCTACAATAGTGATTTCGGCATTTGTGATCGGTAAGGGGCATTTTGTTTAGTCTTATGGTTTCATATTTCAGATGTTTACTTTCCTCCATATTGTTTGATTGATCTCTCTCCAGCTTCCCTTGAAGCTCTCACTTGCCACTAACACTTTAGTGGATTTACTGTCAAAGAAGATGGAAAACAATTTTTCTGAATTAGAAAAATAAACAATCTCCTCTGTGGCTCTTCTGCTCCTCGGCACAGCACTCTTCCCCCCGGTTATAATTTTTTCTCTGTGTTGTCCTTCCAGCTCTAGGGAAGCAGTTAACCACAATGAAGAATAGCTGACAGATCCGTAAAAGCTTGCAAAGTGAAAAAAATTTGTAGTAGCCATCAGTGATCAGTATAGTAATAAAGATGAAGAATTTTTCTTTTTTGCTGTGAAAGGGATTTTTTTTCCTTGAAACCATATTTCTCTCTTTGTTGGAGGAAAAATCATCCAGAGTTTTGCAGGTAGACTTTCCATAAGTGAGAAAGCAATTTAATATTTATTTACAATTAACAATCTGAAAAGTGTGGTGTACATTGTATATAGCATCAGTCCAACACCCCTTATTACAACCAGTGCAACCAGTCGCTTTCATGCCAAGACATTGGGACAATCAGTTAAAATTTCACAGCCATGAGTCTTGGGCTCCACATATCTGAGTTTAAAGGAAATTATTTCATTGAAAGAAAATAAACATGCGATTTTCCTCATCATATAGCACATGACTGACAGAAAACTGACTGGACAAATCCTTGAACACACTCTGCCTATGGTGAAATAGAATAGGTCCAAATTTCAGCAAGAAAATAAAACAAAAGACAGCGAGCCAGAGGTACAATGATTTAGATTGATGCATATTCATGGCCCAGTTAAAATATGTTGTAATTCCTGAAAATGTATGCACACAGACCCACTCCGTCTGAACGTAAGGGTCTAGAAATGCAAAGCTACTGGGGGCATACCGTAGAGGACCTCCTGCTGAAATTTAAGTGAATGAGGTTAAACTCAAAGTGTCTGGAAACAAATGCATGCCACACTTTACAGACTATTATTGGGGGGAAAAAAATAAAACCATGTGTTACTTTTGTTTCGGTTCATAATTCTGTATTATTTTGAGTTGGCCTATCACATGAAAATCCTGTAAAATCCAATGAAGTTTGTGGTTGTGACATGACAAACTTTGAAGAAGCTCAAGAAGCTTGAATATTTTTACAAGATGGCATATCTCAGTTATTTATGAAATTCTCTGTGTGATATCTAATAACTCGTTTTCTCTCTCTGTCTGCTCTCTCAGGTCGTTTACTGGTGATGAAAGGATGATGATGAGGATAAAGGGAGGTGGCCATAGCCGAAGGTGTAGACCTCGCTAGAATCCTACCTTCCCAGTAACTCCCGCCCCACCATCACTATCCTCATCATCCTCCACTGACGCTGCTATCCATCTCACCCGGCGGCATGGCCAACCATCTGGAGCTGATCCAGGAGCTGCAGCAGCTGGACAAGGTGCCCAGTCTGGAGAGGCTGCGGGCGGCTCAGAAGCGCCGTACCCAGCAGCTGAAGAGGTGGGCCATGTACGAGAAGGAGATGCAGAACAAGAAGAAGAAGGCTGACAAGAAGAGTCGTAATTTAAACAGCCTTCAGCAGTCAGAGTCCAAGAGACGGGTGTCCTTCGCTGCTAGCGTGGCTCTTCTGGAGGCTTCAGCCAGGAACGATCCCGATGAAGGTAACTGATGTTGTAAATTGCAGAAATTAATAAACATAATAATTTTTTTTTCTATAGCTTACATCATTTATAATCTTCTGTTCTTCTACTGTAAGTGGGTCTTTAATCATTTATATTATATGAGAGTTTTAAACTGTGTGTGGGTTTTAAAATATCATCTGGTTTAGTCATCAGACAAATCACTGAAACTCCTATTTTTGAACTTTTACAAACGGAATAAAAATGTGCAAAATTCAGGCCAGACTTCATAAATGTAATGGTCATGGATTTTAAAGAAGAGCTGACTTAACTTTATATTAAAAAATATATATTTATAAAGCAGTTCCCTTTACTACACTGCAGGATCTGAAGAGAACCTCAGAATTTTGTCTGCTCATTATTTACAGAACATAAAGGTGTTGTAGCATGTCTGCAGTACATGCTATTACATTTAAAAATCTTCTTAAACCTTCATTTTTAAACCTCTCACTGTTTCTCAAAATAATTAACTTTAGATTTTCTTCTTTCTGTAATGACATCCAAAGATTTAGGAGTGTTAGCCCTTATGGAAGTATTCATGTACGATTCATTCACTGACTGGAAAATAAAAACAAAAATTTTTATAATCTGGTTATCGATCTGAAAATCACCCAGTTCCAGTCAACAACAGGTCTCTCAGCGCCTCTCGTGTTAAAATGCCCCGTCATGTTTTGATCCTGAACTGAGCACCTTGTTCACCTCAGAGGTATCAAAATGTCAGGAAAACAATTAGCTCAGCTTGCACGCTGAAAACGCTTCTGTAAATTTGTACTGCCACAAGTCCGCTTTATCATTGTGAGAATAATGGAGTTGTCACACTGAGATGAAACTCTGCCAGTCTTTTAATTAAAAAATCCCCCTCTGTTTAGAGATAATAATTGTTTTCCTCCAGTGGAGACTGTCCCATGATGCTTTGGCAGCGAGTCTGTGATGCCTAAATGATAACATGCTGCTATCTTTCATATATGACATCTAATTTAATGTCATTTTAACCTGAAAGTGGTTTGATCTTTTTTAATCACAACAAAACCAGCCTACAGTGGCATTATTATATTTTCTGTTTGCAAACTGTCTCAGCAGATTTAAAAGCCACCGCAAGGCTGAGTTATTTACGTAGTAATTATAATAACAGGACAGACTGCATTTACTTGTAGAAACATGCACATCAGCTGAGGAATGTGAAATGCCGTTTGTGGTAGAGACCCTGTTGTTGTTTGTTACTAGAGTTATGGTGTCGGATTGATTTTTGGAAATGGTTTAGGGAACATTTAAAGAGTGTTGTTGGGCTGCTCTGCTGGGTGTAATTCACACAAAGTCACTTTAGGGCTTTTAGCCTATCAGCTGCAACTTTCCTCTGAGTCTTCAGTTTTGCCTGGAAAAACCACACAAGGCTAATTAATAATCTATGTCCACTTCTAAGGAGGGAAACATTTAGATGTAGGCACAGCTTCTTAGGGATTATTACCACACGGAAAACCAAAGGAAGATGATTTCAAAGCATTTAGCTCATCAGAGAGCTTTAAAAGGCACTCTTTCATGACAGGACAGACTAACAAGTCCTTTAAAGTTGCCACATTATTTTTGCACATTTTTAAAAAGACATAAAAAGGTAATATTTTATCATAGTTTAACTTTGGTCCAACATACGGCACTGGCCAAATGAATAGAAATAGTTTTGTGTTGGGAAATGTATTGTGGTAGACGTTACCGCTAAATGAAAAGAAATAAACACAGATTGTGTATTTTGAATCAGTTTGTGTTCATAGGTCACTAAGTTTTACTTATTTTACAGTCTATATAAACAGATTACTGAGAAAATCTTTTGCAGACTACTTCACTACTTTCACTCTATGGAAGTGAAAATGTTGCTGGGAGAAAACTTCTCTCTAAAAATAATTTAGAGAGAAGCATAATTTAGGTTTTGTGAAGTCGAGCCTGAACAGATGAGATGTTAAGATAAAAACCAAACATCTCATACTGTCGAGCACAGGGGGGGAGGGAATGAAAGGTGCTCAGGAAATAGAACAATGATCACACTCGGCACTAAATTTACAATCAAATGTCAAAAAACCAAATGAATCAAAGTGTTGCAATGGCCTAGTCAAAGTCCAGACTATAGCCTGATGAAATGCTATGCTAGGAACCTTAAGAGAGCTGTGCAAAACAGCCCTCGGGTGTACTTTCTTTTTAGCACTGTAGTATTGTTTCATAATAGCTTTTAAGGGTTTTCATGTGAATTTGGGAAGGGCATCTATCCAAATACTGTACAAAGATCTTCTTATTTTTCACTTAATATAAGTGTAATATTTTTCTCAGTCTTAAAGCTTTGCTTACTTCTAAGCTCTGTTGCCATTTTTCATGAACTGCGGTTTCATCTGCCTCAAACAACTTCAAGTTAATCTCTTTATTAGTGGTTTCAAACTTCTCATGAAACCTTAAACTGGAAGTGAATATTGCATATGCAGTATATCCTGTATATTTAAACAAAGTTACTTTTCGACGTCATGCACGTGACTCTTCATTTTCACACTCGACACACACTGAGAGTAGATTTCTTGGCTCGGTTTTTGCACTTTTGATACACAGAAGCTTTTGTCAGTTCTCCTTCCTGCTGGCAGTGCCTGGGCACAAAAACGTCTGCTACCGCTGCTGTTTAATGAGGGTGACCATGAAAGAGGCATGGAGATAAAAAGCAGAAGGAAGACAGGCAGGATATAGTGTTGCCCACACAGCTCCAATGGCAGCTGGCTGGTTCGGGAGCCTGATAATCTTCCCTCTCATTCCCTCTGGTCCCCAAATGCTCGATCAGGCGTCGTGTCTCCACACGCTGTGCTGCTCCAGCAGACCTGTTTTACAGAAACGCTTCTCAACAGAAACGACATTTCAGTTGTTCATGATTTCAGTTAGGTTATGTAAAGAAAGGAAAAAAATAGTAGTTAAAGGGATTACTGTGGGAAAGTGTTCAAACATTTTTTAAAGTAAAAAAAGTCATTGTGTGTTGGTGGTGTAGAAGGTAGAGCATGTGCCCCATATACAGGTGTTACAGTCCTTGACTCAGCTGCCCTCTGTTCCTCTCTCTCTTCAAAATGACAACAGCTCCAAAAGGCCACTATGCCAAAAAACATCTTTGGCACTAGATGTTTTGGTCACTAAACATCTTTGTTTAGTGCACTAGGATAGTGCGGGAATAGCGCACTATTCCGCACTATTCCCGCAGAATAGTGCGGGAAACTATTCTGAGCTTTATTTTGTGTTATAATGTTATTTCCTCATATCTGGAGTGTTGCTTTGATTCTTTCATGCATGTCTGCGAAATCCTTGAACCTCTATGGCAACCATTCAGGGTTGCTTATCCAGAGTTTCTCCTCAGCGCTGCAGTTTCCAAGCCGAGCTTCTGCCTCACAGATCATCCCGCTCCTTCACCCTCCGCTCTCAGCTCCTCCAGGCTAGCGGCAGCAGCAATTAACAAACACCTGGTTGAACTGTGCTGCTACTGAGTTTATCTTACAAACTTCCTCTCAGTTCATTGCTCCTATGAATGGCTGTAAACGGCATAATGGAGGAGCACTGTTGTGATGACGTGCTGAAGGTGGAGTGTCAGAAAGAGTTGGAGCTTCTTAAAGAGACAGAAGCCCAATTTCAAGGCCTTAAATTGCAAAGTAAAATTTCTTTAAGGCTATGTTTGATATAAACAGCTTTTTTATAACTGAAGGTTACTTGATTGTGCTGTGTCATTGTGTGTCTGGAAATTATATAGCACTCACCCATTTAAAAGAAAACCTAAGTTTTTGGAAAGTTTGTGTTCAAAGAGTGACTTATAAGCAGAGAAAAGACACTTATAAAGAACGGAAATCAAAAAGACACAATTTCAGTTCTTGTAAAGAGATCAAGAAGTAAATGAAAAAGAAAAAGCAAGTAAGAAAGAAGCTAATAAATATTTAAACATAAATTTCTGAACGGTTAAAATGTCAGTAAAGCACAACACGTCTCCAATAAAAAGTTCTAAAAGCCCACGTGCTGCAGCAGATGGCATCTTCAGGGTGTTTACATTTGACATGAGTCAAATGTAAACAAAACGGAGAGGTTGAGACACCGACCTGGGGCTGACTGTACTGAGGCTATAATGAGATGAGACGCAGAAGGAGACTCACATTTAATCTGTGATTTGGAGGAGTAGTCGGGTTGCTTCCTGTAATTCTCCACTTCCTGCCTTTGCTCTCAGTGTTGACATAATGCTTGTTTTTGGTGTGCATTCTTTATAATTGCATCACTTGCTGTTTGTTGTGAACTTCAAAGCTGCATAGCATTAATAGAGCTAAAAGTGTTAAAAACGGATTCTGTGTAGATTCAGTGGTGCATATTTAATGGACGTGTGTGTCTCTGTGAGTGTGTTTGTTTTCCTGTCATTACTACTTCCGCTCTGGGAGCTCTGGGAGCTCTGGGAGCTCTGGGAGTGAATTCTCCAGCCAGAGAGGAGACATACATTTCAAGCAATGCATACACAAACTCAAGTTCATGTGTTTGTTTGCAACTGGACCATAAAACAAGGCAAAAACTACATCGTACAAATTCCTTATTTCAGGCTCAAAGTACCATTACCAGGCGTTTGTGTTATTCTTCAGATTCTTGTTTTCTGCAACATTTTTATCCGTCTTTCAGAGACATTTGGATGAGTTAGAAGAAGAGCCATAGTGTCTGTGTGATATTTTCCATTCAGGTGAGATTGGAGCGTAAATCAGGTGAGATACCACATGCCACTGCTGTCCGTGTTTTCTTGACAGCAGGTCTTATGAATTGATATTACCACGCCAAGCACACTGAGATTCTGTAAGATTAGGTCAGCAGAGGGTGGAGGGAGCTCAAAGTAATCTTTCTCAACATGTTTAATCCTGTTGAATAGAAGGTTTTAGAATTTCTTTTACTGGAATCATACTTGATCAGGACTAATTTAAAATGACAGAATAAACTGAGTTGCTTTGACCTCAGAAAATGTGTTATTAATTACCCCCGAACATATTCTTTCTAAATTACATTAAAAGTGTGTTATGCTCTGTCCAAAAAAACAAAAAACAAAAACAAAAACAAAACAAAAAAAACATATTTGTGAATAAGGGGTTTTAAAGTGGCCAGGCAAACACTGTGACTGTGAGCTTTATGTTCAGTTTGCTTAAACGGTGCAAACTGAATTTAATAACCCAATCTCACAGATTTCTTTAAATAGCTGATGAGAAGACTCATTTGGCTACTGCTGCTCTGCAGCATGAGTTCTTGTTGAAAGAGCTGCAGATTGTCCAAACTACTCAGTTTTCCATCAGAAAATGCTCCGAGGGGTTCATATGTTCTTCTTAGTCAGTTCATTTTTTTTCGATAGTGTCTCCAGCTCAGGCAAAGCTTTTTCTTTATTTTATGGCTAAACTTTCAGACTTTTTTAGACTTGCCTCACACTATGAAGTAGCATTCATATTTATTGCTATAACTGCGCTATATCAGAAAATTGGTTGATGGCATCTGTCCTTCCTAAACTCTGTGACCTTTTTGTATTTTGGCCAATGCCATTTGTGTCCAGTGTGAGCATCTTCTCCTGTGAGAAATGCAAGTTTACAATGCTTGGAATATATTAGCCAACCATTACTGCACTCTTGAGAGTTCTACATGCGTTTATTACTGCACACTCATAATGTGACGACATCCTGAGAAACAAATTCACCAACAAACCTGCCTCAAGCTGATGACATGAAAGCAAAGTGTCATTATCCCCTAGATGTCCTGTAAGGTTTTGGTCACCATCTTCCTACCAGACACGCTGCCCCAGATATGCAAATATAGACTTGTTCAGATATTTGTTTTAGAAATGCAAATTAAAGGTTGATATCACATTTTCCCTTAATTTGCCCTGAGCTATGCTACATTATTTATCTTTTACTAAAGATAGATTTTTCAGTTAGATGTAATAACTTAGTGTATTGTCTGTGCTACAAGACATTTTGCTACAAAGTAAAATAACCGACTATTCTGATAAGTAGTTCCATATTTTCCCCAGGGAATGTCATGCCGCAATTATTCATAGCAAATGTAAATTTAAGTGAATTTCATTTCACCCAGAATTTTGTTTCTGATGGAAGATTAAACAGATGTCTCTCAACAGAGTGTAAAAAGATTTTACAAACATTTTACAACAACCTTTTTTAGCACTGGAGCTATCTAATCCTATTTATGGCCAGTTTTTTCATCTACAGGTAATTTTACGATTTATTTTTTGTGATTAATTCCAAGTCGAGGGAGAAAGCCTCCTCACCATCACCCTAATCCCAACATGTTAATATTATTTGGCAGTCACGACACAAAGGTTGGTGAAATTAAAAGAGGAATATAGACATCAATCTGTCAGGGTTGTACATATTTTTGGTCTGTTGTTGCTAGTTAGAGTAACACAGCAGAGAAGAGGAAGAAAATAGCTTGATGGAAGTGCAGCAGGGATGTCAGAGACTATTTCTCTGTCCCCAGGCCTCCACAACCCTGCGTCCCCTCACAGCGTCGAGGGCTGATGGCTGTGAAATTACTGTGAATCACCCCGGCCTCTCTCTGTGTGGCTGTCAGGCCATTGAGTCTGATGGGATTTCTCCGCTGTCCCACTGAAGAGCAGCGGGGTCAGGACGCAGTATTGACTGAGCTAATGCTTTTGCTTTAAAAGCAGGGTGTTATTTCACCAGCTTATGTGTTGAAGTTCATATGGTCAATACGCCTTCAAGAAGAAAACAAACATTTATTCAGCTGCTGTTCATCATCATCAGGTTTGGATGCAGGTTTGGATCTGCTAATCACTCTTTGTGGTGATTAGCGGAGGTTTAGTGGGTGGTGAAAGTAAAGATGGTGAACAGCACCTTCACTTCCTGCTTCCCAAAGTGTCCGTTAGCAGAGCAGCGTCTTAAAATGCTTCTGTAATTCTGTTAATCTTCATGGCTGATTATTGTGGAGAACTAAACATTTATGACTTGTTTTCCTGTAAACCAACCATCAAAAGCAGTCTACAAACATTTGTGTGAGGCATGAAAACGATAGAGATAATGTGTGCTCAGAAGAAACATTTCTAATCTTCATAATCCTTTGCTTGTGACAGCTTTAAATGAGCATTAATGCTGTTACTTTAAAGCTGCAAAGAACTCTTGGACACACCTTCTTCTATTCATATGAGGACAACAAAGCTTTAATTTAGTCCTTCTGTTGTGGTTTAATCCCTGAAATTAAAACTGAATACCAAATGAGTTAAATTCTTAAATGACAAAATAAAACAGAAAAATTCCAGATGAAATATTTTCAAATGTCTAAAAAACAATAATTTTAACGTTTTCACATTTTGTCATATGACGACCACAAACTTTAATGTATTTTTTTTCTGATTTCATGCAGTACAGTCCATCTCTATGTGTTTCGATGTCAGTATAAATAAATCTGTTCTGCGAATGCCTCAGAGCTTTGTTGCAGAACGTTAGAAAACAAACAGAATCATGAAGATTAATGAACGAAGCAGGTCTGTTAGGGGTAAAGTTGTGGAGAAGACTGAAGCAGGGTGAGGTTAGAAAACAAAAAATAATATTCTAAGAATGTTATAAGACAATATTAATGTCTAAAACTGTGAAATCATAAAAGACACTCGCAGCTGTATTTGGAAGTTTATCTGCAATGTTTGTAGCTGCAATGTGACAAAATGCTATGAATAAGCAAGGCAAGCAAAATTAGTAGACCAGTTAAGAACCTTTTTTAACCTCTGAAGCAATGACTGTCTGGACATTTGACGTATCCTCATTGTTATGTGACTCCACACATCTTCCAAATGTGCCTCTCGTTGAACCCTGTCTTTGTTTTGCAGCTCTGTCCTCTTCCCACCCTGCTCTCGATTTAACCACCCACTCACAAGGACAACACCCTGCACTCTAATTACCACTTATGCCCCCCACTGAAACTTCATAACTTCTAACTTTGCAGCCCGAGAAGCCGCCCTTAAAATCCACATTCCAGTTTTAGACGTGTGGCTTTTACTTTTGGTTTTTCTCCGTGTTTTTTTCCTGCCATATCATCACCATAAAAATACAACAGGAGACACAAAAAAATAAAAAATTAAAAAAATACTCCACAAGTGTGTATCACCTCCCGGAGGGAAAGTACTCGTGCGGTTCACTCTAAATTGTTTTTCTTATTTGTGTGCAAATTAGGTCTCAGAGGAGCTTTTGTCTTCTTCTTCTGTCTTATTAGAGTGGTAAGGGCTTCTCCTCAGAGGCCTAAAATAGGCTTAGCTGCTCCCAGGCATATGGCAGCAGCAGAATGACATCAAAAAGTCTTGCAGAAGTTTTAACGTCAGCTTTCAGATTCATGTTTGAACATGCCGGACAGTGGTTTATCTTCACTTCTCATTTCCAAAACTTGTGGAAAAATGTCACAAACATCCTTCACCGAGGCAGTAACAAAACAGAGTGAAAATCTGAGAAATTTAATTGGATCTTTTTCATAAAGTCTGCACACTTAGTGACCTTTTCTGTGTGAGAGAGAAGTCTGGTTTAAAAACTCCTGTTTATACTGCTCAGATGAAAACTACCTTTTTCTTTGCAATCCTATTGAAATCCTCATAAATATTACCCTTCTTTTCCAATTTGTACCCTATTTCTGTATCCATGGTTTGAAAGTTGGTCAAGCGTCTTTATGCAATATTTGGGCATTATATTTAAAGATATAACATTAACTCTGATTTAATAGCAGGTGGTGGCATTGAGGTCATGTATCTTTTTATGCTGTAAATCATATATCTAGTTTTATCTTTTATTGATGTATGCTGTATATCTCTTCTTTCTATCCATTATTTGCTTTATATGAAGCACTGTGATGCGAATTGCTTAGTTATCACTTTGTGGAAAAATTGTTTTAAACCATCCTAGTAGTTGACTTAAAAATAAAATAAAAAAAATTAAAAGTTGCAGAAGTCTTTAAAAAAATGAATCATATCTCACCAGTTAGATAAACTTCACAATTCCTATTTTAAATGATTGCTAGAGCTTTTACAGAAAACTGTTCTTCCTTTTTGAAATGCATTTTCATTACGATTTACTCTGCTGCTACCTGCTGCCAGAATGCAACTCTTCAGACTGATGAAGGACACAGAAACAGAAGCTTTTGTTCCTTTTTAAGAAGACCTTGAAATATCCTGAAAGGAGAATTTCATTTGCATCAGCTCGGCTTTAACTTGTGCAGAAACGTCCCATACATTATAATAAAGTTCATTACACCCTGATAAAAATGGATTATATGTCTCATTGACACTGTTCAGTTTCAAGAGAACTTATTTTGACTTAGACTTGTTGCATATATCGATTTTAAAATGCAACAAAGACTACGCAACACCAAATAGCAAAGATACATTTTTTATTTCTGTTGCCGGATAGATGCATTTGCAGCTTCCTGTCACTTCCAGTTCTCATTTCAAAGGTAGTTTCAGACTCCTCTTCTATTCTTCTTCTATTGTTAGTGGATTTATTAAGTAAATGATCTGGAAAAGTAATGACACTAATCACAGAGAAGTATCCTGTGTTGTCTACCTGTAATAAAGTCTCTTAGTATGTTGCTGAAACGATGTCCTTATCATGTCATGATGAAAGAGAAATGAGCTCAAAACATGAAACAGAACTGCTTACAGGTCTGTCATTGAAAGATAAGCAGGTCTCTGCCATGATGATGTAGGTCACTTTGTTGCAACATCAGTGTGTCTGTTCTGTTCAATTATAGCAATAATAAAGGAGAAGTTAAGTTCAGATACGTCACTCATGGATGTAAAAGGATAAACTTTTGAACCATATTCATCAGCCTATAAAGATGCTCAGATCCTGTCATCCATCCCCTTCTTTTTAGTGCTTTTAAATCCTGTAAACTCTGGATCTGATGTAAACCCCTCTGATCCGGTTGGTAATACACAGGCTCATTTTACACATCTATAAATCTACAGCATTGCCTAGAAGTCTGGAGATACTCCTCACTTATTATATTCTTCTTATTGTCTTCCTAGGATGAACAGAAATTGGAAAGGATGGTAAAATACATGATGTTGCTCTTTTCAAGTTACAAAATTATTTAAATCATACATATTCTACACTCTTTGCTTGCAGAATCATTTTTAACATAAATTATATAATTGATTAATAAAGTCATTTACTGAATGACTAACAGTCTTTCTCGCTGTTGTGAAGCAGTTTTGACTTCCTCTCCTTTACTACATTGCTTCTATATGTTGAGGTTTGCAGCCATCTGTCGTAAGTTCTCAGCTAAACATTTATTTATGCTTTGCAATTCGAAGTTTGCCTTGAAGTTTAATTTAAACGTTTTTACTTGTAAAGTTTGCTGTTAGCTCAGGCCACACTGGTTAATCCTTGAGGGTTTATTTTTCTTCTATTCTTTAGTAATTCATAGGTCAAAAATAAGTCAGATAACAATCTAAAAGCCTTTTTCCTCTAAACAATGCTCAGGTGCAAGGACTGAACTGAAAAGAGGTGAAAAAGGAGCAAGCCTTGACACACACAGTTTTTCAATGCACTTTAACTTGCCTAGGTCATCATCAGCAAACTTCCATCTGACTTGTTGTTGAAGCATAAACACATCAGACTTTATTTGACCCATCTTGGATAGCAACGACTTCCTAAAGCCTGTAAAATGAGATTTTTCTTTAGTATGAATTAACTGCTGATCCTCTGCATGAGGTTGTTTGCTCACATGTCTAACTAAGCTGGCGTGACCCCTTACAGCCGCTGTGTAAGCTGGGTCATGTGTTGTAAGACAAATGACAACAAGGCTGAGCAGTGATCTGTGGAGATCTGAGCTGCAAATGCTCCTTAGCTTTGTTAGAAATGCACTGATCAGGCTCTTTCCTGCCAATACTGATTTCCAAGTTTCTTTGGAGTTCTGGGTTGCTGATTTCTGCTTTGACCAATTGCATTTTTTAAGCAATACAACATGTGAATGTGAAAACAAAAGTGCTACAGGTTTTTGCATGAATGTACAAGTCATAATCCTTAATTTGGTACTTACTAAACTTCAGAATCAAATATCAGAGTGATTGGTGTTGGCTGATGGACTTAAAGACATAATTCTCGCTGTTCTTAGTGGTTTAAGTCTTTTATGAAGAAGGAAAAATAAATTCTGATAGTTCAGATTAAGAGAAAATTCACTGATTCACTGACAGCTTTTGTCTTGTTGGCACTTGATTTTCTTTATGTCTGGCGATGACGTGTTGCGTTTTGAGATCTTTTAGCCAAATTCATGTTGTCAGACTGTTTCTGTTTAAGTGATTCCTATTTTGTGGAATCTGTCATGGTTGTGTCTTGTGAAATTGGTGTAAAATAATTGGTTAATCACCATTAAGTCATGATGTAATAAAGCTATACACTAGCTTTTTTAGTTTTTAAACACTTTTAAAACTGCCTTTCATGTTTACTCGGGTTATTATTGTTTGATAAAAAAATTTATTTTGATTAGTCAAAGTATTTAATTTGACTAATCAAATTAAATACTAGGAGTTTTTATTTATTCATGGCACTATAAGTTGTAAGATGGCTGCAGGTTGAGCTGTATCTCTTGGTATTTGTGAACACACTGGCCAAATCAATGTCTGTTTAACTCACAATTTATTTAATTTGGATGAGCGCTTGTGGGTTTTTCTTTTCCACACAGAATTATTCACATAAAGCCAAATCAAGACTCCTTCACTGAAGCTTTTACACCCTTTCTTCCCTCTTTATCATCATCCTTATCATCACTATTGATTTGATGTTGCATTCCTGGAGCTTGATTACTTAAGTGGGATTTTGCATTTCATGCCCTCGAGTAGGGCTGCAACAGTGACAGATAACCTTGTGTGGGTTGTCAAATGCTCCCTTGATTAGGGGGTTTGATCATTCCCTCCTGTCATGAGTAGTGTTATAAAGCTGCTGCTTCTCTCCTCCTTTTTCGACCTGTCCTTTCCTTCCTCCCAATCTTGTGTGATTAAGGGAGTTATCTTGTCAGCCTTTGGCTCAACAGAACTCAACTTTTTCTCGTTTTGCTGTTCTCCTTTGCCTCTCAGTCTCAGAGATTTCTGTTCACTCTCATGAGACCCAGCTCCTCCAGGGTTAATCGCTTCACCCGGCACAGCCCGGCACTGCTGTCTCCTTCCAGCCGACGCTTTTTCTTTAGAGAAATGACTCATTATAGTTGTAATTTGGACTCAAAAGTCCTGTGAAAAAGTAAAAACGTAACAGTGAAAGCAGCATGATTGATTGCTGGGTAGTATGTCCAGTGCTGTTAGAAGATTAGATGTTTGGGAGATGGCGTCAGTGGCTGTCTGAGTCAATTAGCACAACCGGATGCGCTAAAGCGAAGAATTATCAGAATGTTGGCTTATTTAGTTTCATATCTGAACACGTGTTCTCATTATATCAAAGTAACAAAGAGTTATTTGTTTAGCTTGAGCATGCCACTGATGGTCCCTCCTCCACTGGGCCTTTGCCTTCACTTTTTTCAATCTGCTTACTTCAGCGTCTTTTTTATTGTTACCATAATTATTACTCTATTGTTTACTTGCTACTTCAGTGAGCCATTTTCTCACAAGTGGTGCCTTGCACAGGGGCTGTCTGAGTTCTCCATCACCTTGTCTCTTTCCTCCTGGGAAAACCCTGACTCTTGAGTTAACTCCTATTTCCATGGTAACTGAGGCAGACACGGAGAGGTCTGTGCAGCCGTGGCTCTGAGGAACTCAGCTGTCACAAACTGTGCAACATGACTTCTTAGTTAGTTCAGTAAAAGGTCCGACAGACCTGAAAAATCCCAGTTTCATAAATTAAAATCAGAAACACCTGAGAAACTCTCCATCAACTTTAAAGCTTTATTTAAATCTAAACTTCATGGCTGCCGTGAGTCATTTTACAGTGCGCAAAAAAAAACCCCTAAATAAACACATCTTACTATCTTATCACATTTTGACTGAGGTTAAAGAGAAGAAGATAAAGAGATTCTTGTTTTATTACCACTCAACTTCCAAAGAATCCTGATTTATTGATAATTAGCAAGAAGAAACTTTAGAAGAGGAAAACATAGTTGAAATGGGGCCACTTTAAGCAAGTGGTGGATAAATCTATCAGCAGGACTCCTTCTTGTCAGTGACTGTGATTGAAGCCCTCCTGCCTGGTGCTGGCCTGCCGAAGGCATGTCGGCATGCGTCGTGGGTTGATCCCCTGCAGCCAATCTCCCAAATGCTTGTTCAGCACCCTGCTGCTCTCCCCCCGTTTTTAAAGCGCCCCGTAACATCTTCTAAAGTCTGTCCACCTGCTCTTAGTGATTGAACAGCCCTCAGCTATAAATCCCGCCGAACCATTCAGGATTATCCAATAAGGATTAGACTGTGACAGACTAGAAAGGGGCTGCTGCAAATTTCAAATTGATAAAACTCTAAAAAGTGAGTTTTCTTGTAAGTATTAAAACCTTAGCAGCTCTTTATTCACTAAGGCACTGAAACAAAATGTAAAACTATGAGCCACTGAGTAAGAGAGTATATTAGATAAGAAACTCAGATGCTGAAACACACACACACGTCCTGCCACCTTTACTTGATAATTCAAACCCACAAATCTAAGCAGTGCAAAGACAACAGTGGCTAAGCTGCAATGAACAGCTGGTTACACCCTGAGGAGCCGTCAATCAATGCAAACAACAATCCCCAAAAATAAATGGCCTTCCAAAAGCCCGTAAACCTTCGGTGGCACATTTGCCACTGCAAGTGTTTAAGTGCATTTGTCATTTCAAAAGTGACCAATCTCTTCAAGTAGCCAAAGGCTGCCTGAAATATAATTCTTGATTAAGAAGACATCAAAAATTAAGATCTTGTGCCTCCTCCTTTTAGAGCAAACTAAATGAGATGTTACCACAAACCAGTGATGGTTGTTGGCACTGCATGTTGTGATATGATAACCACAGATGTTACCTCTTCACTCAGGTTCACCAAAGTGATTTCAGGATTATGCAACACTGGTGTACAGAGCCCTCAACACGTGAAAATACATGAGCAAAAAGTAAATAATTCTTGTTTAAGGACACAAAGTTAATATTTTAGAGTGAGCATCACAGATCCAGCTAGACCATCCCAACAGTTGCCCTTATAAAAAACAACATAAAAAACCCCCTGCAAAATTAAGTCACTTAGTAAAGCAAACTCATGGCACAATTACAAACTCCTGCTCATATGTAACATGCTTGTTCTTGTAATACTTTCTCGCATATAGAAAATAAAAATTTTGGGAATTCTCACAGACCTAAGCAGGAAACATTTAAACTGATTTAATGACAAAATAAAGGTAATGTGTCTTTTTATACAGTGTATGCAAATATACGCCAGCCTAATACCTTAAGCTGTAAGAAACAATACCTCTTTGGATAAATGTCATAATTCTTTTTTTGCATTAAGAAGCCAAAATTTACTCAAAGTTTTTCAGTTTGCATCTGTCATTCCCTCTTTAGTAGATCTCCTTTTAATGATGCCTTGCTCAGTTCCAGTTCATGTAAAAGACACAGTTCTTAAGTTTAAAGTTCTTTAATACATTAATTCCACTCATCCAAAGCACTACCTTCTGATTATTATCTCCCAGATGCAAATTTTGTCTACTGATAAAAAAGTAAAATGGACAGATTAAGTAGAACCAAAAATATTACAAACAAATGTAATTATTAGTACAAATAATTAAACTGAGATTGTAATAATTTAGGTTTATCTGTGGATATACAGTGTTATTGGAGCCTCAAATTATTTCACGTTTGTGTTTTTCAGAGATAATTTGCACACAGTAACCTAATAAAATCCTACTGTATTGCATTGCTACTTCTTAAATTATTTAGTTTCTCTTTCCCATGCATCCGTCCAACTACATATGTTAGGACTACAATTAAAGCCTCCTGATGGCTTATCATGTGGGTGATAATTATAACGCCTGCTAATTATACCAACTATCTTCCTCTGCTTTTGTCCTACTAAAACCAATGTCATTTAGCTCTAACTCGGTGCATGTACGTGCAATGCGGCCTACTTTCTGCACAGCTGATGGGAATACAGAGAGGGCCACCTTGCCTGGAGAGAAGCTACTCTACACGGACATTGTTTAGGGTTATTTGTTTGTTCCAAGAATAACATGTCTCTTTTGTGAGATCTGATCATTGTGTGCAGTGGATTAGCCTTTTCCTGTTTGCAGTAAATTGCAGTAAAATTGTTTGAACCGGTTTATTATGTTGCCAAAAGCACATTAGGCAAGCTTCTTGGCTTAAAAAAAAACTGCCAGGAATAAAAAGAAAGAAACATTTAAAATGTGAAGGGCATAATTGGGCCAATTTTTTTTGTCTTTGATGTCTTTTTAAAATGTAAATGAGTCTGAAAATAAGCAAAAGGGACACCAAGTTGTCTTAGAAAGGCTATTTTAACTTGAAAGCAGACATCCAGCTGAAAATGGCGACTTTTTAGTATACTGAAAGATACAATAGAAAAAAGTTTCAAATTGTGGAAGCTCCAGCTACAAAGTCTTGTTTCTTAAGGTAAATAAACCCAGACAACAGATTCCTGCTGAAGAGGAAGAGCTGCTGCAGCTCCTTTCATGCAGGTGGAAGGCTCTGACCCTCGAAAACAAAATGTTGGACTCTGAAGCTGAAGCAGCAAAAACACAATTTTTAACCACCTGATTAGGACCAGAGAGAGAGAGTGTGTAAAATAAACCTGCAGGACATCAGCTTCATATCAGTTCATGGTCACAGTGGGAGAAAAATTCTTATTATTTTTATATTAGGGGAAATTAATGAATACAGTAATTTATCTATTGCATCATCAAGAAGAAAAACATGTTTTTGATAATTAATTACCACTGTCCCAGGGTTGAATACTGGAGGAAATTTTAAAACTTTTAAGAAATAAATTAAAAATCTCAGATTTACCAACACTGTAAGATGGATGATTAAAAAAAAGGATTATTCTAAACAAAAGTTTTCATCATCATTATAATTATTATTAGTTTATTTCCAACCATTCTAGCGTGAACATGCCATTCATGTAAAATGAATGTTTTCGTTCTACACAAGTCAAGAAATGGCTGCAGGGAAGGATACACTTTTACATCTTTCTTTTGGTATTGCATTTTGTGGCACTTAAATGTTTTAGATAATCAACAAATGTCAAATTTTATAAAAAGATAGCCTTAGTAAATTGGAAGAGCAGTTTTCAGATAGAAAGTAAAAGCTCTCCAAACCAACATTTTTTAAAAAATCTCTTGCGTTTTTTTTACACAAATATTCAAATAAATTGAAAAAAAGGAGTTTAGAATTAAATTGATTAAATGATAGATAAAAGTGGAAAGATGTGAAATAGCTAAAAGTATGCCACACAGTCTCTTAGCAACATGTGCGCACAATCTCTGGTGGCCTTCTTCATTATTTGGTCAATTACCGTCTCCTTGTGGTAACAGCTACATATTTCAAGCCTTGGAGAAATCAATATTTTCACTGGGAAAGCCGGAGTTCACCAAGCTATCCCAGCATCTAAAATTGCAAAACACATTAAGAGTTAGTGAAGGTAGCCAAAATAATCCATTTATTAGCACTTCTACAACTCTTACGGCCAGAGGTACTAATTGTTTCCTAAGATATTATCAGTCAACAGTATTTTTGTGCTTCAACTTAGAATGTGAGGAGAAATATTGTACAATATATTATCTGTTTTTATTGCTGATAGCAACTAGCTGTTTTTATTGCTGATGGCTACCAGTACAATTAGCAATTCATACTTCAACTTCCAAATTGAAGGCAATGTTAATGCATTTACTGCCTCCCATTGTGGTTGCTGGCGATGCATTACAGGCAGCTCAAAAACAAGATGGTCGAGATGAATTAGTGGAATGAATTTCTCATGAAAACCATGTGAAGACTTAGAAATAATTTCCTGTTTTGGATATTATGTACTTAAATTATAGAGCATAGCACAGGAAAAATAGAGTTTTCCACCTATTATAGCAAAACTGAAATAAAGTTATTCCATTAGGAAATCCAAAGTAGAAGATCATGTCTTCTTTTGGGATACACTGTTCCTAAAGACTCTCAATCCTCTCTTGTTTCAGAATCTGTATCTTCAATACTCTGTTATCAGGGTCAGTGAGTGTAAGCTTTCAAGAAAATCCATTTCAGTCAGGGTTCTTAGCCAAATACAAAATATCCCTGCTATTATTTTCACTGAACACTCAAATCTTTTACTGTAGTGTAGAGAAGAGATTCAGCTTCAGTTAATCTAGAGAAAAAAAAAAAAAATCTTTCAAGCATCCAAAGTTTGAGACCACTCACCAGTTATCTGCCAAACCTTACATTTACAGATGTGATTGACTGGTGACCCATCCATTTATAGAAGGATGTTTCCAGACATTTTTTCATTGCTTTTTGGTTTTCTTCACACTATCTTCTGTCTTCCTCTATTGCTCTGAATCATCTCAATGATTTTCCTTTCTTTTTTTTTTTATCCTGTTTTCTCTTGGCATTCATACTTAATTGAATTTTATACATTTACTGATTAAAAAAGAAGACATTATAAATGTATTATTTGCAAGTTATCATGACTGTTGTTTTATCTCAGAGCCCACAGGACAGTTTGTTAATAACCTCTTATCAGCAATCAGCACTCTGAGAAGTTATGACCTGATTAATGCAAGGGTCCATCTCCAGCACACAGCTGAACGCACAGATGTCGCTGTAGAAGCTCAGTAAGATAACAGGAAGGAAAGGGAGGGCTTCTTTTCCTGCGTCATTATTTGTTGATGTATCTTTTATCTTTTGGGAAGCATCTCATCCAGATCCATCTCCTCCCCTGATAAGAGCGTACAGGACCTGCCCAGGAAGGCATGTACAACATTTCTGCGGTGTTGTGCTTCTGGATTGTAGGGTGGAAGATAGTCGCCATGGTGAACCGTGGTTGCTATGGATTGCATTTTGATGATTTCTTTTTTATTTATTCTTGTTTGTTTGTTGGTGAAGTTGTTCCATCCCTCTGGGTGTTGGATCAGAAAGGATTCACATTCCTGCTGCATGCTGCCAACTTTGTTTTTCTCTTCCAGTACATCAGAAACCATCAGTGCAGCAAGGTTATATGAAAATTTAGACTTTTTGCATTCATTCTACAGAGCTTGTATAAAGTCTGGAATTTAATTCCATCGTATTCCAGGTGTGGAAAATAAGGAGAAATGAAAATAAGAGCATGGAAAGCATGTTCTATTTTCAGATTTTATTCCCTGTTTTATTGTCTAAATATTGTACCCTTCGTTTTGTTCTTCTTCATTCTGTTTTTTTGCAATTCCCTCCTTCATAGTTTCTTCATTTGTGCCCTTCCTTTCCTTCCTTAACTTTTTCCTTCCTTTTGTCCTTTCTTCTCTCCTTCCCTCCATGCCCTTTCTCTCTTCTTTGCTTACTTCCTGCCTCTCACTCTTTCTTATCCCTTTACTTTTATTCATCTTTGTGTCTTTTCCTCCTTTTTTGTCCTCATATTCTGTCCTACCTTGATTCCTTGTTTGTGTCCTTCCACTCCTCTTTCTTCCACCTCTCTTACCTTGTGTCCTTATTTCTTTCCTTTTTTATGTGTCTCCATAATTTCTTTTCTTCCTTAAGTCCTTTTTACTTTCCTTACTCCATTCTTTCTGTCCTTCCTTCTTGCCTTACCTCAAATCCATCTGTTCTTTCTTCCTTCTGTGTGTACTTACATCCTTTTCTATTTTTTCCTAACACACCCTGACCTCTATAGCCGAACCTGAAATAAGTTTATTGTGGATGAGTGTAAAGGACCAACTTAGCTGGAAAAGTAGAACATTTTCTTCCTGTGTTTTATGTTAGCTTGTGCCAGCTGTCTTTTTGAAAATAATCCAATGTCAGATGTAGTAGTAGAACATAATATAGCAAAAAAATAAATAAATAAATAAAACAAATGTTATTTAGAAAGTTTTAAACATAATTTTCAATTATGGAAGTCTCATCTATAAAGCAGCTCCCTATGGATTAGAAATAGGGAGAGTTAGACTCTGGCTGTGCCCCACCCCTTGTGTGGGGTGGGGCACGGACTTCTTGTTATACGATGTGTGTCCAGGGGAGGGTAGAGAAATTCTTAGAGACTCCCCGTCCACTCAAACACCCTCCCCCTCCAGCACACACAGCGTTCACCATTGTTTTTTTTGTTGTTTTTTTTTCCATTCATCCATACTGCTTCCCGTGCCCCCCCTGCAATGGCACGGCGCCCCCCCTTGGGAGCATGCCCCACAGTTTGGGAACCTCTGAGTTGGGGATTGTGTTGGAGGAGTTTTATGCATGTGTATAACATCCACCTCTTAGAGGTCATCTGTCTAGATATTATCAACAAATTTTAATGTCATTGTGAAGTTCAGTCATCTCTGTCGCATCTAATCTGATTATAGGTGAATGGAAAACATTGATCAATGCGTTGTAATTCAGTGTTCTGCTGTGTAACCTTGAGTTCTGGCTTTTATGATTGCAATTTTGATGTTGTTTCCAGCTACACATTGCTGCAGACTAAACATTCACCTCTCCATATTATAATATTTTTCATTAAATACCAATAAATAATACAATAATTGCTCATCCTCATTTCTGTAAAATACCAAATGTTTGACATCATCTTAATAAACCAAGTTAGAGCTAAAAATATCTACAGTAATATAGCACAACTCTTAAAGTGGATTACATATTATTCCTTTATTTAATAAGCTCATTAGAAGGGTTTTTACAGAAATTATTTTTATTTGTCAGGAGGGTAAAAGGATGCAGATGAGCCATAAATAAATGTAATTATATGTTTGCCTCACAGCTAAAAAAAAAAGAGGCCCAACATAAAATATTCATTAAAGGACATAAACCAAGAAAAATCATGAATATTAAGAGAAAAGAGAACAATAAGGAAGTATATTTGTAAAACTCAGTATTTTTCCTGAGGCTGTTTATGCTCATCACTGTGGTGGTCTCCTCTTCACATCGTCTCCCCTCCGCTACCAGCCTCTCCCCTCGCCACCAGCACCAAAAGATGCTTATCACAACACAACTCAGGCACATTTCATTTTAGCTACTGCATCAATGGTCATACTTTCACTGACAACGCAATTCAGCAGCCTTGCATTTATTTTAGTGTTGGCACCAAGAAACCAATCATGTTCACTGCGAAGACACTGTGCTTTCTTATTTCAGAAAAAATATTCCCCCGCCAGTTTAAATCACTGGGTTGAAGTGTACCACTCACTTCCCTGGCCATATGTACATAAAATCCAGGCCCTGGGAATTTTAGACTGCTTCTGCTAACATTTGCGAAAGCGTTGCTCTCAGGAGCTCAGTGAATCTCAGCATGGTACTGTAATAGGACTCCATTTTTGAAAAAGGTCCAGTTAGAAAATGCAATTGAACAATCCATAGTAAACTGTTGGTGAGATTATAGCCAAGTGGAAGCATTTTGGAAAGACAGCAACTCAACAACAACATGAAATAAAATGTAAAATAAGTGAGATCTGTTCAAAGTGTGTAGACGTTTGCAACTTTCCACAGCTACAGGCGTCCAAATTTAGTGTTGCCTTCAGATTAGCTCAGGAAAATGCCTACTTTACCAAGTACAATGCAAATAATCATGTGCAGTTGTATAAAGCACTCTGCAACTAGACTTACGGACCATCTAGACATATTTTCTGTCCGGTGACCCAGTGGAGGAGTCACCAGCTGCAAGGAAAAGAACATTTGTCTGGGTATATTTTGTAAAGTGAAATGTTCAGTGCAGAGGAGAAAACATCAGGAGTCAGGTTTCACTCCAGCTTAAGTGAAAGGAACACTTACTGTTTCTGCATACCAATATATGTATGAGATGGGCCATCTCTTCCAACATCAGTGTCTGACCTCACAAATGATCTTTAGCTAGAACGGTCAAAAATGGTCATAAACACACTCCGACACTTAGTAGACCAGAAGCTAAAACCCTGTGCATAGGAAATTCCTACGAGTGAAAGCATACAAGCAAAAACATTTACTAATAAAGTGTAATATATTGTAAAATATACATGCTCAAGGCACAGACATAAAATACCGAATATTGACATTTTAAGACACCAACTTATTCAAAATAATAAGAAACAAAAGTGTTTATAGACCACTGTTACAATCACAAGGGTGGTCATGCTGCGACAAATCTGCACATAAACATACATTTCCATTTCTATGCAATTTGCGATAACTTTCATCTAAGTAATTGTTTATATCCACAAAAAGTGTGACTTTACAGCTGAATTAAAATTGTAAAAAAATCGTTGAAGTTTTTGCCCAGTTTATTTTTGATTAAATGTTTGATCTCTTTTTGTCATTGTAATATCATAGAAGTTTCTTATAATTTTTTTTTTTCAATCTGTCATTACAGGATATTGTTTGCAGAATTGTGAGAAAAATAGACTCTGCTGTGGGGGAAAAGGTTGTTACATAACAAAACATGAAAAAAAACTGAAGTTCTGTAAATAATTTTGTAACATACATGTCACTGCAGTGTGGGAGAAAACAGGTCTACGGCATGCAGAAGGGAAAACTTGCACATTCCACGCCAGCTGAGATTTAAGCATTCTTCTACCTGCAACTTTGAACTTTGTATGTGCAAAATATTAAGCAATGAAGTAACTGGTATTAGTCAGAAAATTGGCTCTGAATTAATTTGTGTATAGGTAATGTTAAACTGAAAGATTTACTTCTTTGTAGAGCAAGTCTCCGCCTTAATCCAGTCTCTGTTCAGCTAAACTGCGTATGAACAGCAAATGCTTTAAGAGAGGAACAAAGAAACTTTTGATGTGCTCCTGAAATCCTGTAAAGACAGTTTTGGATTTGATACACAGACTGTAACTCATGAACGCAGTAAATGATAAATTCGTACAGACACAGTTTCCTTTTGCCTCAGTAAATTGCCAAAACAAACAACTTTTAATGGGAGATGCTACCTCAGAGTGCACAGCATCCATCAGAAGTTAAGGATTTTGCTCAAGGGCATGTCAGTATGTGGATAGCAGGAGAACGGCATTGAACTGCTAATCTGTGAAATTTGCCAAAAAAAAAGTAACAACAAGGATTTATGCTAAAGTAAATGCGTGAGCAGCTTTTTAACAATGTAGATAAAGAGAGAGTTTATTATTTATTATGGTTTCTCCATCTGAGCTGGTAAATAAGAATCATTAATACATTTCTAATAGTTTGTTTCTTTTGCATTTTTGCCTCAGGGTTTTTTCAATATCTAAAAGAAGTGCTGTCTTTGTGTTTCATCTCAACTTTTTATCTTGTTACGTTCACAAGTCAATATTTTTATAAATAAAACTACGTGTGGCCAATGTTCATTTCTTCACATGGCAACATGTGGTGTTATCTACACAAAATTTTATACAAGCATTAACAAATTAAATCTCATTTAGTCTCTCATTAGCAGCGGTCAGTAGGTGAGAGCATGGGTGGATGTTTGATCAGTATCCCATTCACACAAGTGCAAATATTTAATAACCATACATGAACACACTCACAATAAGTAATTTCAATAAGCAAGATAACCTCATATGCATGTCACCCATTTTGTCATATATCTCAAAGAGCCTTCACATGCATGTTAGGTTAGCCTAAAATAAATTTAAATGCAGTCTTATTCTCTCTGAGGGGAGATAATCAGAGCCTTTAAGGAAAACAAACTTGATGGCAATAGATCTCCAGGAATGTGGAGATGTCAGCTGCAGAGGCAATGTTGGCAGCTCCCCTGAGATTTGTACACTTATAAAAACAGCACTGCAGAGATGATGTGTGACACTTGCCCGATGCTGCCAGAGTGATCGCTCACTCCAGAACCTTGAGCCCATTTCTGTAATAGTTTGCTGTCTACTCCTTGACGCTCAAGAGAGTGCATGTAGCCACCAATAGCCACTGCAGCAGCTCATTATGTTTGGTTCGGCCTCGGACTTTAAAGACGGCTGATTGCGCTGAGCTGCTGTGCGAGTCATAGTGGAAATATGCTGGAGATGTTCTAACAAAATGTAAAATAAAATCGCAGTAAGAGAGCTTTGACAGTAAAGTGTGAAAAAAGCCTAATCAAGGTCTAGCAGACGCAGGATTCAGCCTATCCTCTGAAAGCCTCTAGTTGATAATAGCTGCTCATTTTATCCTTCAGCTTTACTGCATAAGAATCAAGTCCTTAGTCATATTTAACAGTGAGTAGTTTTTGTCCATACTGTTATTCATTTAAACCTATTAAAGAGACTTAATATGGGCTTTTTCAAAGCTATTCTTAATGAAAGGCCCTTGGAGAGGGGATGAAAGAGAGGAAAGGGAAGATTGTTTTTATTGTAAGCTTAAATAACACATTTTCAAACTTATGGAACTTTACTCTTTCTTTTCATTGTTACTAATTATGGAAAGCCTAATTCATGTTTTTTTTTTATTTCCCCTTTATTTGTTGATTGAAAATCAATTGAAATCTGTCAAAAGACTACATGCACTTCATGCTGTGTCATAGCGCAAAAGAGCAATGATATAAAAGGAAAACAATTTTACACCATAAAACACAAAAGCCAAATTTCACAGTCAGTGTAGCAATGTATTAAGCATAAGTGGCTTACAGCAAGCGTAGTGTTCCTGGGTTATTGTTTGTATTCTGAAAGAATTTCTGAAGCAAGTGTAATGAAAGAGCTGAGCTCAGTTGCAGCCGAATATTGAAGTGAAGAGAAACCAAAGAATCATTAGAAATCAAGGAATCTTTGAAAGTGTTGGAAAATAAACTTCAACTAATTTGACAGAGTACTGAGTGCTGATGGTATGAAAAAGGCTCCTTGTGAGAAATTTTCAAGTGATAAGAACCCGGTGAATTTGTCAAATTTACAATAACAATAAAGAGAAAGTGAGTTCTAGTTTTTCTGTATAAATCATCTGGTCTCGTCAGGGTGTTTTAAAGTGTTTTGAAGTGTTTAATTTTCATCCAGTCATCCATTATCCAACACGCCGGTGCATGTCGCCAGCAGTCAGCGAGCAAGAGGCAGAGTCTGCAAACAGGTCGGCAATACAGTGGTTTTGTTTAATTTACAAAAACAGGAAAAGCAGAAAATATCTAAGTAAAAACATACAAGTAATTTGCTCGTATGGCGAAAATAAAGAAATATTATTGATTTTATTCTTGTAATAATAAATTAGGCATTAGCAAAAATAAACACCTGTATGCAGCGTTGGTTTTTAAGGAAGCTGGTTTATTGCACAGAATTTTTTGCCAACATGATCTTGTTAATCAGGCTTTCTGCGCTGATTATCATCTAGAAAGCCAAGTAAAATTTGAAAATAGTTATATGCTTAGGGGGGCATTCACACCAGGAAAGCCCTTCGATCCGCTTGTTTGGTCGGGAGTGAAATGAGACCACCTCAAAAGTGGGTCTCAGTTTCTTCATTAGGGGTCAAAAAATGTATATTTATATCATGATTTCTTTTCTCAGACCTTAATTTGCTATTATTGTGGGGATTTTTGCCAGAACGGATGTCAGAGCTCAAATTCATTTGTTGTTTTAAGCGTTTCTGTGGTTTTTGATCCTTTAATCTCTGCAAAAAGTTTCCTACATAAATACAGAGAAGGAAGTTGGAAATTTTACTGTCATCTGTTGGTTTCACTAATTAACCTTCATCCAGCAACTATAAACTCTACAATCAGTACTGTTTTCTCTGCCTAGGGTTTCTCCTCTGAGTCATTTCAGATTGAACCAGTGGTTTTCTGTAGGAAACACAAATCAGTCCTGTCTTCATATGTTAATCTGACATGAAAATACATTTCAGTTCAACTCAAAAGGCAAGCGAAACGACAATGTGTTTATGGTGACTGTAAAAACAACACCATCTTGAGTTTATTATTTTTGTTGTTTCCTGTGTTACTTTGCTCATATCCTTTATATGACTTGGTTCAAACTGTTTTTATTTGTGTTTTTATTTGAGTGTGTGTGAAATGGAAACAGATGAGACTCTTTATCCGTCATGTGTGCAGATTGACACGCTGTGTATTTTTTGAATTAGGGTCCAGTTTAACGATTTTATCTGTCGGATTGGGAGTCAGACAGACACTCTGATCCTTTGCATCATCGCACTACCTCACCAGTCCTCCCCTTTACCTCATCCTTTCATTTATACTTCTGAGCTTAGATTGGAAACATCTTGACATTATTTAGGCAATGCGGAGAAATCATGGTGCTGTGCTGTGAATAATAGATGATACAGATTTATTGATGATGTTACAGGTAATAATAGGTTAAGTGGAGGCCTGTCGGAATCTTTTTGAGTATTTATTTCTGTTTCCTTGTCTCTTTTTTTACATCAGTTCGCTACCTACTGAGGAACAATGTGAGTCCAGATCTCTGTAACGAAGATGGTCTCACTGCTCTGCATCAGGTAAGATCAGCTGTGTTCATCTGTTCCACCATTTTTTTCTCCTTTTGAAACTGATTTTAGAGTCTTGATGAGTATAAAAAACCACATACAACAAAGCATAGGCACATATTTTCACTTGTAGTAACTTAAAATGCTTTGGGGGTGCTCCCCTTTAGCCCTAAAGAGCCCTGAATTCCCACAGATTAAACTACAGTGGAATGGTTAAAGTAACCAATCTACTAACATAAATTGCATCAATAGTATGCAATCTATCTGAAAACTGACTGAGATTGAAGTATTCTGTAATTAATTCTGTAAATTATTATTATACCATAAAATACTAACAAAAAACACTGAAATTTGCAGTTCTAATGGAAAACAAATTTAGTGAAGTTTAGAAACTTTCTATAAACCTGAACTTTGTGATGTTTTTCCTTTTTTTTTCTTCTGTAGTGAAAGAACCTTGAATTGTTCATGCTAAGGTCAAGTATGAGCTTATATTAAATAATTTTTTGGCCCAGTGAATAGAGATAAAGATGCATAATATGTTAAACTCTGTGCAGGAACAAACCACATTACCACCTTACTTGACCCCTCGAGACTTTTTTGTTGCTTTTAACATATAAAATGCAACACAAGTTTTCTGCATAACAATTTTTAAAGCATTGACATTAAAGTAAAATAGATGGTTTCATGTAGAAACAAGTGTTCAGGGTTTCTGTTCCTGAAAAGTACGTTTTAATTCTGAGAAAATACGTTCATTATTGGAAAATTTAGTTCATTTTGATGTAGGAAACTGATCAAGGACATCAGGCCTATTTTTCAGGCTAATTAAAATCATTACTGGTATTATAATCAGAGCTTCCATCTCTTCCAAATTAATGCTTCAGTCAGGAAACAAACATTTAAGTTTCCATCTGAAAACTGAAAAATGGCTCCTGTCTGGGAAAAGCTATTACACAGCATCCGAGCCGTTCCTCAAAATGCAGCAGCCGGAAAAAACACTTTATTTCCTGTGAAGCTGCTGGATGTGCATGAAGATGCTTCTATTACAGGGGGAACCGTTCTGTTTGTTCCACTTAGGCTAAAATGTCAAATACCGGCGAGGCTTGAAGCATAGATCTAAATGCTAGATGGATTTAGCTTTATTTTTAATAGAGTGTCTGACTTTCACAGGAATGGTTCTTTATCTTAAAGATTTCTGAAGGATAAATGTTGATTGCTTTCTATCCCTTCTTCATCCCTCTCTTCTCATTTGGTTCCATCCTTTTCTCTCTGCCTGAGCTAGCGCAGCCATATCTCTTTTTCCCTCTGGCTGTGCAAAGCCTAATATTCACACTCCAGCCGGGAGGCAGTGAAATGAACAGCGCAAGCGAAAATTGAAGTCCATCAGTCACCACTGGTGAGGGTGCTGTTTTAAACACGGCCAAGAGATCGGAATGACCTTTCAGTTTCCAATGTTCCTGGTTATACGCTGTTTGGATGGGCTTGACTTCACACTGGGTTCAAGATTTGACCCTTTTAAAGCGTAAATTTCACAGTAACTGCCACACATATATTGTCCAGAGAGCACCAAATGCAAAGGACATTTGGATTCATTTCCTAAAGTTTCAGTACATATCCATAAAGAAAAGCTTTCACAATCTGTTTGTGTAAACAGTTTTGGGTCACCAGAATATGAGGAATAATGTGATCACAAAAGGTGACATAAATGAAGAAAGGTGCAGGATCTGTTTCTTTAGATGGTTTGTCATATCTATCCAGGCCTGCTCTCACCTCTCTGACATGAGACATTAATAAAAAAAAATAAATGGCCTCCAGGGTCACAGCATGTACCACAACACACTCAATATACAATACAAGCAATCAGAAATAAAACCTTCTCAGCATGTTTTCCGCTGTGACCAAAGCCACATGAATGCCTCTCTAGTCAAAATAATGTGATGGATTATTTGTGTCATGGTTATTTTAAAGGCCACCAGCAAAGCAGGATTAATGCTGCTGGAAATCATCCAGGACGCACATTCAAGACTAATCCCCAAAATTAGTATTCATGTCCCAGTTTATTGTTCCTTTTTACCCTAAGTCCATTTTTTAAAAGGGTTTATTGTGTGATTTGAGTTTAAAAAAGCAAAAACGGTTTGAAATTTCAATGCCGCACAAAATTACCATGAGAAATAACAAAATGCAGTTTTCAAATGTTGATTTAATTTATAACAGAAGAAAACAATCCCAATCGACCTGGTTCTTTGTGACAGAGTAGTAGACCATTAAACTTAATAGGCCAAACAGTTTGGTTATTCTAAACAGATAAGGAAGCAGTCCAAATAAGTTGAGTTTGATGCAGTTCTGTTCATTGCTGGATTCATTTTAAAAGTGACATTTTCCATTCTTTAAATCAGAAGGATAATCTGAGTAAACATGAAAATTTAATCCGGTAGCAGTTTTCTTTTGTCAGTTCCTGCTCCTAAATTCACCTGCCTCATTTTGTCCTATATTTTAGCGACCCGGCTGTTATGGCGGCTGTAATCTCTTGTATTTTGCTGTGTGTGTGTAGGTGTGTGTGTGTGTGTGTGTGTGTGACCCCGGTGTGGCTGTGTGTGCACGGTGACCCAGAACATCACTGTTGGAGCCATGTTTGAAAGCATTAATTTCTGCAATTTTAGCGCTGGAATATTTATGCAGACATGACAGACTCCACAGGCTGTAATGGATCATCCGCAGAGTTTGATCATGTTGAGCTGTGAAGTTTTCCCTCTGTATTCCTGTGTGGTTTTGGTCTTTTCATCAGTAATTCTGCTCTGTATTACTTCAGCTACTGAGGACTCAGACCCATAAGCTTTGAATCTTGTTAAGTCTTGACTTACAATGCCTTTCATATAAAACGGTAGAGCAAATTATTGCATGACTGTAATGAATAGGAAATTATGGGTTTCATCTTTATTTACAATTGAAAATACGAAAAGTGTAACAAGCACTTTCATATTTAAGTACACAACTATTATCTTGAAGGCAGCCTTGAGTTTGACATATGTAATTCAAAAGGGGATCAGAGTTTAGGCTGCTGAATAACAATGCACTTCACACTTCTCAGACTTTATTTTCTTTAAACTTTTAAAATATTCTACCCATTTTCCATTTATTTTGCACTTTTGCACCATACTGTATTGGTGTGTAGCATAAAATCCCACAAAAAAAGGCAAAATTTAAGTTCATATTTAAATTGTTCACATAGAAACAATTTAAAGAGTATGAATCACAAAAGGCACTATAAATCTGTGCCTTCATTCTTCAGAGAGGCACTTTTTCTTCCAGACAGACAAATAACATTGCAGGGTTGGCTCAAATTGCCCTTGAATTCAGGTAAACTGTTCCTCTGGTGTTTCAGCTGCTTGTCACTGTTCAATTTAACAATCTAGCCTTCTTATGTCTTCTCTGCCAGCAGCCGAACCTTAGATTCCCATCACTCTTAGTGATTTGCACTCGCTTGTTAAGCTCTGGTAAAATTTAAAGCCCATTTAAGCTCATTTCAGTCTGGGCTGTGAGCTTTCTCACTGGCCCTGTGCCTCTTAAAGCATCACTATTTCAACTTTACTGCGATTTTTGTTGCCTTCAGCCATCTCGGCTGTGGCCTCAAACCAATTTTAGTCATTTAAAACTCCAAATGTCAGCCTTGTTTCCTCGTCAGCCTGCTCCTCACAGACCTTTCTGCCCACTGATGGCACCCACCAAGACTGCTGCTGCTGTTTTCCAGCCACACTGGGATAATCTGAGCTTTTGTTTGGACCACACTTCATCAGTACTTTACATGAATTGAAGATTATTTCCTTTCCTTTTTCTTGCAAGTTTGCAGATTGAGATCCTTTTTTTCCTCTTGTAGAAAAACTAAGCAATAATCCTAGCATTTAGCAAGCAGGTGGGCCGGGGTTTACGGGTTTTTTGTTTTTTTTTTTTTCAAAAAGAGGTTAACCTAAATTTTTAACTGGGTTGCAAATTTCTAGGTTGTTTTTGATATTATCTTGCATACAAAAGCTGTAGGCTGGACTCTGAGGGTGTTGAAATCATTAGTTTTTTTCTGCAGTTGTTGTTAAAAGTCTTGTCCTTTTCTTTTTGCGATGTTTTTCAGGTTGTATTATGTTTTAACGTTGAGAATATGTTGAGAATACTACATGATTATAGTATGATCGTGTTTGCTTGTTGTGAATTTATGAAATTGCCAGTTAAACAGCATCAGACAACCACACTAAAATGCTGAAATAAGGAAATGCGTGACTCATTCTCTTCTGCTTTGAACCTGGTTTTTCTTTCCGCTGTGAGCACAGGAAGCAGTCGACATATTTAAACCGCCAGTTAAGCTTCTGAATGCATACAGATGTGGTCTTCCTGCTCTTTTTTTTTATTTTTACCATGCTGATCTCAGAGAATATTCAGTAACTAATGTTACTGAATATTCTCATATAACTCTGAGTAGAATCTGTATTCCCATTGCTGATAAAAGTGGAGTGACAAAGCTCAGCATTTCAAAAAGGCATGAAATTACAACATTTGCTGTAGAAGAATGATGAAATGTTTTTTTTTTCAGTTTTCCTGCTTTTTTGCATGAAGATCAGAAAAAAAAATTGCAAAAAAACCACTGCAGAGTAAACTGATTTCAGACACTTGAATCTATGATTTCGTTTTTTCGATCTATAACCAGAGACCACTATGAGGGTAAGAATGTGCAGATCTTGTATGTAAAGTTTATGTTGAAATTTGCATTCTCAACACAGACTTCAAGTGAAGCTGTGTCATGGTTCCTCTCAGACAGTTTAGCATCTGTCAGACTTTTGTTTTGGTATGACTTGTTTGCAGTTTCAGAGGTTAAAATAGAAACTCTTAATTCGTTATTTACATCGACACCTGAGGAAATGTGTTGCTTAGAGGAAATATGTCATTCGTGTGTTGAATGTATTCGTCACCCACCACATCTTCAAATAATAAATGTTCTGTGCGAGTAGCTTTGAATGAGCATAGCACCATTTCTGCTGAGTGTTCTTTTAGGTGGACACAGTTTTATACGAGTGTAGGACAGCAGAGGCCACAGGTGCAGAAAAAGTTGCCCTGAAAAGAGGTGATTTATTTTTTTTTGTTTTAGAACACAGGGGAATGGTCTGAGCCAAACATTCCTCTTGAATCTTTGACATCTGACTCATAATACAAGCTTGTTCTATGCATCCATCTGTGTCTGCTTATTTTTAATATCTTTGTTCCTCTTTTGTGTTTTTTTATTTTTTTTTATTTTCTACTGTGCTACCACTTCTCAGACCACTTCTCCAGAGGTGATTGTGGTGCAATCACCTCTGGAGATTGCACCACAGCTCATCTTCTGTGTAAAAACCTTGTAAAAAGAAGCATCCACTCTCTGCACCAAAGAAGTTTTATGATGAGCATGCAAAATGCTGCTGTTCATTCCAGAGCCTGCAGAACAACTGAGGGCCATGCACAGATATTAAATAGATTAACGATCATATTAGTTTTAATGTCTGCTCCTTTCACCACCTGTCTTTAAGGGAAAAAAAAAACAAACTATTGCACTTCTTCATCTTGATAAAAATATGAATTTATTCTTTAGTTTACTGCCAGGGCATAAATTCAAATTCAAAATTAGTTTATTAATCCAACATTTAATTTATTAATCCTAAATGAAATGTTGTTGTAACTCATTAATATAGATACTGTCTATCTCTTGAAAATCTTCACACTAAAATATTCAATGTATTTTGTTGTGATTTTATGCGATAGAACAACACAACTTAAACAATACATAGGGTTATTCTTTGCTGTCTTATAAGGTAAAATCTGAGACAGTTCTTTGTAGATCTACCTTTTGCTGCTACCTGCAACTCTCTCGAGATATGTCTCAGAGACACATGGGACAAACAAGGCCTTTTTCACCTATTGGATTAAAAAACGAAAGTTAGACATTTATTAAATGTCTCTTGCCACATTTTACGCAACATTTATACATGTAAAAAACAAAAATAATCAAAAAGAAAGTAGTCTGTCACCATTTACTTTTTCCCATTCATGGATATGTTTGTATTATGAGGTGTTGTCAGTATTTTGTTTTTACCTACTAACATTTTTCTCTTTTTCTTTCCGTTTTCAGTTCTGTCTCAATCTTCAATGAAATCATTCATGTTCATAACAGGATTGTCAGCCTTTTCTCTTAGCATTTTATTGTGACGAATGTCTTACTTCATCTTAGCACAGAGCGTAGGGAGATCACAACAGTCGGGTTGACTGAAGATGTTACGATGATAACAGAGACCTCTAGAAAGGTTTTTATTTTGAAACTTTGAGTGTTCATATCATGTCTGGCTCTGCCCTTCTTTGACACAGTAATCTCATCCTTCACTGCTGCTTTTTGCAGTCTCTTATTTTCTTATTTTTCTATCTCAGTCTTTGCTTGGTGGCTTGACTGAGCCACACTCACATCAACTTGCTCCGATGTAGAAGAAAACAACAGTTTGCCTGACAGTTTTCATGGAAACATCTCCTCCCAGCCTCTCACTCACACCCAGCTTAACAAGGCGTCCTCCCCCTCCATGCCTTTGTCTGTCTGTTTCTGTGGATGGGTGTGAGTTCTGGGTGCTTTTCCAGTTTTGTCTGGGATCCAGGAAGCAGCCCACACAATGGCTAATGTGTAGGAATAGTGTCTCCAGCTTGGCTTAATGTGTTCTCAGTTTTCCACCCAGCAATATGGCACTAAAAGTCTTGTGAAGAAACACTGTCTGACTGTTGTTTTAGTCGGTCTTCGTCTGTACAACACAGATGTGAAAGTTTTCTCTAAAACACATCAGGAAAGCACAGCAGTTTTCACATCAAGTTAAGAGTGACTCAATAAAAACAGCAGCTTCAAACATATTTTGTCCTTCCTGCTGTTCTTCAGTCTCTCAATATTGATATAAAATATCCAAGAGGGAATAATGTGATGATAAATGTTGAAAAATAAAGTCACTTTCCATTACCCTAAATTTTATTCTGACATGCTAAATCCTTAAACAATTGCTATTGCATTCATCAGTTTTATCACAGGAATATTCATCCCTCCTTTTCCCTCCACACAGTGTTGCATAGACAACTATGAAGAGATGGTGAAGCTGCTGTTGGATCGTGGAGCAAACGTTAACGCTCAGGACAACGAACTGTGGACGCCGCTGCACGCTGCTGCGACCTGTGGCCATGCAGGACTTGTCAAACTACTCATCGCGCAGTGAGTCATGTAGAAACCTCAGTTTAATGGATGTTTCTTCTCTTATGTCAGAGGAAAAGAAGCACGACTCCGCTGATGTCCATAAATGTTTCCTCCAGATCCTTAAAGTTGGACCTTTGTTGTTGTAGTTTAAATTAATTGTGTGGAAAAAGCTGAATAAGTGGAAATGCATTTATGTTTGAACAGCTTACACAAACTCTCTGATGACATGAAAACTCCAATCTGTGGTTGAGCTAGATATGGTTGCAAACGTAAATTGTCATAAAGAAGTCGATGTAGTGCTTAAGGCCTTAACTAATAATGAGAGAAACCATGGGGTGCTGTGGTGGCGTAGGGGCAAAGCACAATCCATGTACTGAGACCTTAGTTCTTGTGCTGGTGGTTGAAGGTTCGACTCCCGGCCTGGCGACATTTGCTGCATGTCTTCCCCCTCTCTCATTTTCCTGTCAAACTACTTTCCAATAAAGACCACTAGACTTAAAAAGATCAAAACGGGCCACTTTTCCCTTGATTGGCTGTGACCATTATTTGGCAGATCAATAGCTGGAAAAAAAAATAAAAATTTTCCAAATTCATTAAATGCATCAAAAGTCCACAATTTTCAATCATAAACGCCAATAAAATCATAAATTGCAATGAGCAGGGAAAAGCCTCTCAATCTGTGGGTGATTAAGGAAATCAGATGTTAGAAAATTTCAAATGTTTATCCAATATACAGCTAAGAATTTTAAGAGTATATAAAAGAAAACAATTTGTTCAGTTAAAGGATCTAAAAATAACATTAATGTAGCTGGCACTTATGCCAATTTTTTGGCATGAATAAAATGTTATCTACTCCAGATATTGAGTCTTTAATAATATGTAATATGAATACTACTTGAAATAAGTTAAAGCATCAACACCTTTAAATAAATGTTTAATAACTCCTATGGTTGAAGATACCAGCATTCTTAAAGGGTTAAAGAAAATATTTTCTCTAAATGCATTGAGCTCAGCTGTTTTCATGCACAAGTGCCGGATATTTTCTGCTGAATGTGCAAAGTAATTTAACTGGGCTATCTCTGCAGTTGGAGGGCTTCTCCAGCACAGCCTACAAAGGGTACATATTGGAGAAGCCCCTCAGCCACCAGTAAAATACAGGAAAGGTGCCTGAGTTGAGCTCAAATCCAGCAGAAAATCACACAGAAACGCTGCTTTTGGAATCTATGTAGGAATCCTGACTTTTGAATGAGCCACGTTTATGAGCCGCAATAGCAACAAGGAATTAACATGCACACGGCAGAGCAGCAACAAGATAAGGAGGTATACAGTGATGAATACTTACTAGATATAGTGATAAAACAATGTAGGTAGCTTCAGGGATTTATACATTAGGTTTCTGCTCGGGATGCACAGTTATTGCATCAGTTATAATTGCTTTGAAATAAATAATTGTTGTAATAAGAATTAATCATCTTCTGATAAACTCTTAATTATTAAAACTCACTAACCTCCAAGTTAGTGAGTTTTGTTTTTGATCAGATTTTGTGAAGCTTTTTTTTAATCATTACTTTTATTGTGTTTACAATAAATTCAATAACAACATTTTGGGTTAGTGTCACCCATTACTAGTGTTATATCTTCAAGTGGAAGAGAAAATCCAAAGAGATTTTTAATCAGTTTGAAGATGAACTTGCAGGACCAATAATTGCTGTAAGAGAATGCTGAGATTCATAAGCCCCGTGTAGAAATGATCAGCACTGGTACATTCTTAAGCTTGTGTGTTTTTAGGTTTATATGCAGCTATGGGTAACAAAAAAGCATTTTGTTGAAGCCTGGATTGATTTTCCTTGACTTCCTTGTAGGAAAAGGACAATTTTCTGTTAAAAAAATTACACTGGCTTCACTATGGAGCGATAAAATGGATGCTAATGCATCTAGCAGTGGAGGAAATTGGAATCCCACTTTAATAAGATGATGAAAAATAGGATATTCATGAAAATAAAAGACCAAAACAAAGAGGAAAGGATCAATTCATGGCAGAAATGTGTGATTTGTTTTATAAAAAACATAGGAGGACACACTTGACATATATAGTGATAAGTTCTGTCCTGTCCTTGGACATGATGTCATAGAAGAACAGTCACTGATTGACTTGCCGTCCATCTTTATTATAAAAATGCTTTTAATAATCCAGTAGCGCTGACACAAGCTCCTGTCTTCGTCAGCTAAATTAACCGTGAATGGCCGGGATAGTGTGACTCACACGTTGACATTTTTAATCAGGATTTAATGAGATGGCTTTTATTAGGCTTTAATTACAGCTTAATGAAGATATAACATCAAGATATGCACAGGCACAAAAGGTAACCTCAGAGAAATGAGAGTAAACTAAATCACACCCACATTGTTTCTGTTTAAGAGAGCTGTAATAAAGCTTATATATATGACTACTGAGCAAATATCTGTTTTATCATTGTATTTATATTATTGATGTTATTTCATATAATTTTGTCACCAAATTACTTCTTTTCTTACTTTTTAGGTCAGTGAGAACATTTATCACAGCTAAAGCTTTCATTAATATATTAAACAGCTTTTAGTGTTTAATCCACACAGTATCTTTTGAAAATGAATATTATATATTGGTTTAAATATCCATCTGCTCATTTCCTACAGTGATGCAGATCTTCTGGCAGTCAACTCAGACGGAAACATGCCCTATGACCTGTGTGAGGACGACCCGACACTGGATATCATAGAGACGGCCATGGCCAACAGAGGTAGGGTGTGAAAATGAAAAAAGATGGAGAATCTGAAGCAGAGACTCATTTTTGAGTCTAGCTAGAATTAATGGTTTGAGACTGCACAGGATTATATAATCGAGTAAAATACCATAATTTTAATGTTTGAGATGGTCTTACTAATTATTTTGTTAACAGCAATAATTCATCAACTAATCCTCTTATTGCTGAAGTAGTATTAAATAATGAGATTATGTCTTCTATTTTCTTTGGTTTGTGTAATTTCTACTCAAAGCAGTTTTAAGTTAAAAGAAAATAGACAAAAGGAAAGAAAATGACATTAAAAACATGAAAAAGATTTAGAAAATTAAATAGCTTGCTGTAAGGCCATTCCAACAGAAGGAGCTTAGAAATACTGGATAAAATGGCTCTCAGACCATCACTGCAGATTTTTAAGTAAGTATAGTTATTTATCTTTGGGGAATAGGATTAAAACCTAGATATTTTACTAAATAACTTAAACCTTAGTACTAAACAACTTCAAGGCATTTCATAAGTGGAATAATATATAGTCTTGTTATCCCTGAAACAATGGCTGGAAACAAATTAACTAATATTAAGTAATTTGCATAAACACATAAATAGAAACAGAGAGATACAACGAATAAAAGAATAGTCAAAAGATATAGGCATTAAATCAAAAAAGGACAAAACCAATTTGAAAACTTTGGATATAAAAAGTTTGGTAAAGCTAAATTATTGATGTCCTTTCATATTCACAGCATGTGAGTGGATCATGTTTCTAAATAAAGTGTCAAGTATCTCATTATGCAATGGATCAAATTTTATTGATGTAAAAATGTAAAAACATCTGCATGAAGATCAAATCCCCAAAACTGTGTCTTTTCATAGTGGCTCTATTTAGAGCGCTCGCACCGTCCATGTATCGATGTGAGTTGATTCATTTTAATATTCCTTGTGTGTAATTACCATATGCCTCCAGTAGTGTGCCGTGAAGAAAGTGTGTGTGCTTGTGTTTATCACAGAACTATAATCTGTAGGGAGCTCTTAATCCCCAAAGCTGGAGTCTGCAGAAAACACCCAGTAGGAGATGTTGAAATAACCTTTAATGGTTTTAAATAAGTTTAAACATCACTGATGCAAAATATTTTTCTGTATCTTTCAGAAGACTTCAAAGCAGTACTCAAATGGAAAATGTTTACACTGTTGATGTTGTCTCCAGCATCTGCCTTTTTTTTTTTGTTATTACATTTTTAATTTAAATTACTTTCTTTACTTTTGTGAAAGAAAGGGGTTATAAATAGGATGGAAATGCTCTTTCTTTCTTGACCTTTCTAACCTTTTGCCCTCTGGTTCTGACTGAATTATTTCTTTTTCATTAGTTACTTACTCTTTCTTCATGTTTTATATATATATTGACTTTTCATGTTCATTAGATTATTTTACTATAAATCCAATTTATACAGGACACATTCAGCATTTGTTGCAGTTTTTGCACTCCTCCTGCTCTGGGCTCCACAGAAAAAAAACCAGGAGCAGAGCTGAGACCACACTCAGCTTTTAAGAGTCTCGCTCAGATTTAGGACCAGCTCTCTGGGTAAACTCCTAATATATTCACAGCGCACGTGTTCTCGCGCTCTCGATGGGATGCAGATTAGGGGGCTGTATATTCATGCTGCGGCACAGTAAACAGCTGCAGCCAGCGCAGTTTGTCTGTGATATTAGTGAGAGAGAGCTCAAGGAGAGCAGTGCTGACAAAACAGACTGCAGATCAGCAAGAATGAAGGAAGGGGGGTGTGTGATGCGTTTCAAGTATTCGCTTTGGCGAGATATGGCTTTATTTAGCTTGGAGTAAAATCCACATAAGGGCTTGTCAATGTTTTTTTGTTTTTTTTTTCTTGGGTAAATAGTGACATTTACAGACTGCCATGTGTGACTACAGCTGGTAAAGGAAGAAAATCTTGTTGGCAGCGATTTTTGCATTTAAGAAGACTGGATACATGTTCTTTGGCTGCTGAAATATAATCTGCTCCAAGAGCAGATTAGCATTTTTGTAGCTATATTAGCAATTTGGCTGAGTTTCGTAAGTTTAATGAGCAAAAATAAGCCCATTGGGTTGCTTGCTGGACTTGACCAGAATGAGGAGCATCTGCTGGAGGAACGGAGGTTGCAGGAAGTTCCTGCCACCCGCCAGGAAATAGTTGGCCTTTAAAGTCCAGTAAACACTGAATTTTTTTTCAATACTTCCAAATGTGGAGTTTGTATGAACAGGATATGGCGTTGTGTCGTATTTACTGCAGAAATAGGGTGTGAGGGAAAAGTGTTTATCTCTTCCAAAGAGGATCTCTGAAGGTCTTTGTCTTTCTCCACAAACTGACTTGAAGATATTTGGGTATTTGACCCTTACAAGCAATGTTGTAACAGAGGACTCATACTGCTTGAAGGGCAATATATTTTGAGATTGTCTATGGTTTTTGTTCCATGAAATGCAACATCATGAATTCTTATTCATCTGTTGCTGAAATACAGTTGAAACGAGGTATTTACATAAACTTCATCTAAAGACACATAACCTTTTTCTAACCAACATTAAATCAGGTTAAGCATTTCCTGTTTTACATTAGCTTGGATTATCAAAATTATATAAATTCCCACAATGTAAAAATGCCTGGTGGTTAATAAATGAAGCAGGTTGTCAGAAATGCAGGAGCACCACAGAGGACTGTACTCTCATCATTCCTTTTCACTCTGTACATGTCAGACTTCAAGTACAAAACAGATTCCTGTGATCTGTAGAAATACTCTGATGACTCTGCATTCATCAGGTCTGTCAGAAATTATCAAGAAGCTGACTACACAGAGTTGGTGGAGCACTCTATGGCATGGTGTGGGAACAATCATCTTATTTTAAATGTGAACAAAACAAAGGAGATGACTGTAGATTTCAGGAACATGAGTATGTCGAGCTCTATTTTCATCATGGAAAGTTGGAGGAGGAGTATAAATACTTTGGTGTTCACTTGGAAAATGGACCAGAATGGAAATGCAACAAGTTGTCTACTAGAGATAGAGCAGACTTTACTTATTGGGTAAGCTTAGATCCTTCCATGTTTGCAGCAATATGCTGCATATCATCTGTTAGATGATAGAAGTAGAACCAGGGACTTACAAATGTTCAGCAGCTTGGTAAAGAAGGCTGATTCTGTTCTGGGGATGACTGAGGGGCCTTTGGAGGTGATGATGTAAAGAAAGAATATCCTTTATATATGACTTGGGTGAGATGTTTTGGATATTATGTTTCGTTTCTGAAATTTTGTCATGTTCCTCCAGACAGAACTGCTCTGACTGAGCTTTACTGAGTGTTTTGCTGCCATCCCTGCAGCAAAATGTTTAAACATTATAATGTTCTTGGCTTGTAAGGCTCTCCCTCTTTTCTCCAAATGTGATGATGGTTATTATGGCTAAACACTTCAATCTTACTTTCATCAAGCCAGTGAACATGTAGCCAAACTTGCAAGGTCCTTCTCCCTTGGTGCATTTGAATACTATAATCTGGCTTTCAGACTGTGCTCTCATAAAGCACATACGTATAGCAGTAATTAAGAAATTTAAATCAATTCAGACTGCCACAAACAGAAACCCAAATTTATTTATTTATTCACACACAGTGATTAGAACTGTAAGAAATATGGCAGGAATCACATCATTAGAGCTGACCGGTAAAATCTGAAGGGAAAAATGTTGGTTTGCTCTGAAAAGAGGTGAAAAGGACCATGTTAGTTGACACTGCAAAGTGATGAAAGCTTAATGTTCCATGTGCTTCTACACTGAAATTTAAATAAAATCAATGGAGGCCACTAAGAACATAAACTTTGAGACTAAATGTCAGTTACTGCATTGGGTAAAAAGCAAGCTACCTTGAACTTCTTTATACTGTATACTGCCCCCAGGGAGTGAGATTTTCATGTAATCCTCAAGCTTTTTAAAGCTTTTTCAGCTTTTCTTTGAACCTCAGCTCCTTTTTTTGCTCATTTTCTTTGCTTACACCGGTTTCTTTTATGTGATATGCAGTCATACTAAAAAGAGATGTCATCCCTCTGTCAGTTCTGTGCTTTTAATGTCTAAATTATTTGATCTTCTCTAGGTTTTGATATTAAAATCCAAAACCAAGTGTGCAGAACTGCACATCCCAGATTTCACCATAACATAATTAAAAATTTTGTGGAAAAACCCCTGGATACATACAAAATAAGTAGTGTACTTTCTTTTTTACCATGACTGCACATGTGTAGGTCTGTGGGAAGTTGTTTTGCTTGTTTGCATGCTTGAAAAGGACGCAAAGGTGCCCTTCAGCATCCAAGCACATGAATCACTGGACTGGTTGGTGGTAAACATCACTTTGTGGAGGCAAGAGTATGCTGGAGCATTATAAATCTTCTTCATATTCCCTCAGATAATTAAAGGTCAGAAAAACTCTGTTATGATAAGCTCTGTCTTGCAAACAAGAGCAGGGTTAATAGCTTTGGTTTTCTGTTAACCGCATAAATGGGGCACATGATGCCACCTTGTGTTGGCTGGTCCTGGTTTGGAGCCAGAGATGGAAGCACAGACAAACTGGGGGTCTGAAGAGGGTGAACACACACTCGAAAATGAGCTTCTCTGTGTACAAAAGGATCAGTGGAGCTGCAGAATGCAGATAGCGGTACAGTAGGTGAGAAGAATGATTATTACACTGATCAAAGGGAGTCCAGCTCTGCTAATTGCTCTTGTAATGTTCTCTGCACAGCGGTGGGGAATAAGACTTCTATCTCCAGAGACACTGCGGGGACAAGCACACACACAGCCTGTCCCCAACACACAGAGCGCTTAATATGCAGCATCGACTGATCCGACTCTGCCTTGATCCTCCCACTGTAGAGAAGAGATGATCTGCAATGAGTTGCAGTGATAATGAGGCAATCTCCCTACCTGTATGTGAAGAAGACATAGTCCTGTTAACCGGCCACAGCACAAACAACTTGAGTGGTTTGGTTCCTCCTTAATTAAATTTTATCTGGTATTAACAAGTCACATTTTTATCAAATACACATAAGATGTGTAGCTGTAAAGATGTGTATTTTATGTTTGAGACACAACATGGGCTGACAATAGTTATTGGATCTCTTACATGGTTTTCCACCAAAGTGTTTGACCACATAACTATCCACCCATCCACTGTCTATATTGTTTATCCTTGCAGGGTTGCAGGTTGTGCCTATCTGCAACAGTCATTGGCTGAGAGGCATTCAGGATAGGTCACCAGTCCATCAGAGGGCAACACAGAGCCACAACCATGCACACACACACTGATCCCTAAGTGTGTCAATTTAGAGAGACCAGTTGCTCTAATAGTAATTTTTCTGGACTGTGGGAGGAAGCCAGAGTACAAGGACAGAACCCATGCATGCACATGGAGAACATGCAAACTCTATGCAAAACAATCCCAGGCCAAGATAAAAACCCAGGACTTTCTGGCTGCAAGGCAGCAGTGCTATCAGATCATATTTTTCAAGTGTTGTGAGTCTCATAGCAGTAATTTTTCCACTCCTGACACTGGTGGCAGTGCATCCTTAATATTATGTAAAAGTTTTGGACTTCTTGAACATATATATACATTATGTTTAATATACTGTCACACTGTTTTCTTGTCTTACCATGTAAGGTTGTGATACTTTTATCTAAGCTCAAAGATATGGATCACATTCAGTCAAATCAAATCTATGTAATGTGTGCATGATTTAAAGTTGGCCGTCATTTTGCATAGTCCATCTTTGTCTCAGTGAAGGATTTAACATTTACATTGTGCTACAGCACAAGGATAGAGAGAGTTACTTATTGTCTGACACCTTTTGTTTTTTTTGTCAAAATTTATTGATTGCCTCACCATCTGGTGTATAAGAACCCTGTTGAATTAATTAGAAAACAGTCGGACTGCTGACAGTTGGAGAAAGTTAAAGCACTCAGCATGATGAGGTGAGCGAATCTTCATCGGTGCCAGCAGAGTATTGGTATATCGGTATATAAGTTTAGGTGATTCCATTGTGATATTTGCGCATCATTTAGGTAAACTGCGAAAAAGTGGTACCATTTTGAAGTATGTATTATATCTTTAACAAGATAATTAACCAAAATAATATAATTTTACAATAAAAAGCCTGATTGTATAAAACTGTCGTCAGACTTACAGTGCAGAGTTTTTGTTTATTGCAGACTGTGGATGTAGTGAAATCTATTAGACCAAAATCAAAGGCAAAATCCAAATATTTGCTCCCATCATGTAGATGTATTTACAACAATCTCATTCCATGAGGAACAAAGAACCAGATTTCTTTTATAAGCCCCTGTGTTTTCATTATTTGTCCTTGAATTAGAAATGGTTTCCTCTTATATTACTTGAGTGAAAAGATTACTCTTATCTTCAAGCTGTAGCTCATAAAGGCCAAATCTCTCGACAGGTATGCAGAATTTGTGACATTACTTAAGAGAAAGATTTCAATTCAAGTACAAGTGAAAACATAAAAGAAGAAAAATGTGAGGGAACATGAAACCAACAAAAAACACTGATTTATATGCTTCTCTCGCTGAGACTCTGATTGTAAATTCAGTCAAGCTTTCATCACAATCACTCACTGAGTCTTATGTGGGTTCCTGCTGCAGCCAAGAGTGTGAAATAAACTAGAGGTTTATCTTTAATTCCGTTCGGTAGCAAGATGGATTCTCAGATGCGTGGATGGGCTTCTGCAAGTCCGTGTCATGGGAAAGGTCATAGAGCTGAGACCCTGACAGTAAACTATGCATGGTCAGGTGACACCTGTTGGCTTCTGCTTTTTATTTCTGGAGCAAGTGCCATTTTTACAGCTTTGTCTTCCATACACCTCCCCAATGAAAGGCAATAACACACCCATGTCTTAAAGTAAAGTCTCGTTTGAATATTCAAACTAAAAGCTTTTTTTCATATTATCCTCTCATTATAAACAGTTTACTCATTTATTCCATTCAAATATTGAAGAAAAGTGAAATTTAATGTTTTTTTTCTTAGAGTTTTTGTATCATCCCTGCAGCACATTACAAAGTAGGGCGTGTTGCTGTCTTTTTAAATCCGTTTAATTTAGCCTGGAGCAATTTCTCATGCTTGCAGAAACATCCTGTGTTAATTTAAAAACATATTACTGCCAATCATAGATGCTGTACTTGGAGGGTAACATTTTCCTGGTTTTACTAAGCATGCTTCTGTTTGCAATTTGCACAGGCATCACTCAGGAGATGATCAATGAGACACGGGCGTCCACAGAGAGGAAGATGATGGGAGACATCCAGGAGATGATGAGAGTAGGAGACGAGGTCAACCAACAGGACTCTCAGGGAGCCACGCTGGTAAGAAGTTACTCAAAGGCATGACTAGTTGGCTGTGAGGGTTTGTCTTACTTTAGGATAATTTGAAATAGATCTTACCGTGTTAAATGTAAATCAATGAAAAAAAAAAGTTAAGTAAATATTTACTGTATAAAAACTAACAACGAGAGTACTGAAACCTATTTATGTAGTGCAACTCTTCAGCAAACTCCTCCTCAGTACTACTAGTAACAAGGTATTACAAACCTCATACATGTAGAGTATGCAAAACCTAGTTCTAGTGCTGTGAGGTGCAGCTCTGGATTTATTAGTTTACCAGTATTCTCATCCACACCATTGAGATATGAATCATGACCTAAAGAACAAGATCTTAGAAGCAAATAGCTGAAATGAGATTCCTCCATTGAGGGCCTGGGATCAGCCTTCCAGAAAACCTCAAGAGGTTGGTGTAGAGACACGGCTTCCCCACATCAAAGTTGTTGAAGAATCTTATCAGGATGCCTTAAGGACACACTCCTGTGGAGGTTTGGTTATCTAGAGACTGAACTTCCCCTATGATTTTGTTACATCCATTACCTAATTATTTAATTTTGATTAATTACGTAGATTTTAACACGTTACATATTTTAACACATTTAATAACAGCATTTTGACATACAAAAGCTCCAACTGAAACCTAGGAATCCACACGTTTCTGGTACACCCATAAATCTGACGCACAAGTGACATCAGCAAACAGAAAATTTCATTTAAAACGTGATTAATTGTGATTAATCACATTTTAAGCTGTTAGCTTGTATAAAAAATTCTATCAAGTTCCACTGTTAATTGAAAACTAAGCAGTAACAAAGTACACCAATACTTCTGCTTTCATCAAACGCAGGAGGATTAGTATGGTCCTTACAGTCGATTGATTCTGAACAATTTTGTGTTGATGGACAAGAAGAGTGAGATGGGATAATAATAACTGATATTATCATCTCAATATCCATCAATATTTTTCATAAATATGTTTCCTAATATTGTGCTGCTGTACTTCTGTCTGTTAAAACAGACATTTTGTCCTAAGCATTTATTCAGACTATTTTTTTCTTTACATTTACTTTGTACTTTAATGCTTTTGCTGTTCAGTTAATTTGTGTGAAACCAAATATGCTGTTACATATCCAAGTTCCCTAACATTGATAGTCCAATAAGCAAACAAACCAGCTGGAAAAAGACTGTCTGAAGTACATCCAAAACATATCTGTAAATTTGTCGTTTTGAAGAAAATGTGAGTTATTTTGTTGCAATTGAGTTCTCCAGATAGGACTTCAACAGAGAGACGATTAAAAAAATATGTATAAATATTTGGTGAATTTCTTCATTACCCGTTAACCTTTTCAAGATTATATTCTCAACAGCATCGTCTCAGGAGGCTGTAAAACCTTCCGAGCTAATCAGGCGTTAGAGGCTCATTAAAACCTTCTTAAGGCGAATCAGCTGAGATTTAAAATCCTCTACAGATACACTGGCTATCTGGTGGTGAACATCAGCAAAGTAAAGAAGCCTGAAGCAATAATTGGTGCATTAAAAAGCTATGCATGTCAATAATCAAGACCATTTCAATACAGCATAAAACAAATTAATAATAATGTATTATAAAACTACCCATTTTTGCACACATTCTTGTTATGTGGATTAATAACTTACAGACTCTTTGGAACAGAGTTTGACAGTACTCATGCAGGTTTTTTCATTCTGCTAGCTCAGCCATTTATAGAAAGTGTGCACTGGTATAAAGACTGAAAAAAGCTTTATTTACTCACTAAATCAGTTTTTTAGTATTAAGAGGTGCACTGAATTAACTGCTTCCCCAATGTAGCAGATCAGTGCAATAATGCACTGAAAAGGGCAGGAAAAGAATCATCTACATTTAATTTCCTAAGAGGGATATAATGTCAGGGACCTAAATAAAGTCTTCATTACGTATCAGGGATTTAGCTACGATGTGGAAACATGGTGACGGATCACTGGGTGGAAATAGCGAAGTAAGGTAGTATCCCGAAATAACCTTGTTAAGCTTTTTATACTTACTACAGATTGTCTGTTGGACCTCCTCATCCCTTTGCTTTGCATCCTGTTAATCTTTTTTGAGCACGATGAAGCAAAATGGAGCACACCTTATTAAAATCACCGGAAGGAAAGACAGGGAAAAAAACGGGAGCTGGTTACGATGTTATGTAACAATAATCTTTTACTTTTCAGTTAAATACATTTTTGTGTTGATATTTTTAAGCAGTAGCAATGTTCATGTCTTGTGGTCTGACATCGCTAAAACAAGGATGAACTTCCACAAAGACATGCACTGTGGTGCAGAGGACTTTGACTGGTCCTAATCTCAACTTGACAGAGGATCTTTTGGATGAATTAGAGCAGAGGCAGCAAGCCATACCTTCTCATCCAACATCAGTGTCTGACTACACAAATCCTCTTAAAGAAAATTGTCCAAAAATTTCTATATAGACGCTCAAAACCTTTTGGAAAGACTAGAATTGCTCCAGAGGAACATTTGGTGGCAACCTGAGGGTGACAATTCTGGTTTGTTTGGAGTCCACCATATAAGCAGTATAAATCTGAATCTTGTTTTCTTTGGGCAATTCAATTCAAAGGATGCTGGTAAGATCTTTTGATACTAATTAGAGTATTTTCGTATCCACCCATGCCAGCGTAACAAACATGTTATCTTGTTGATTATTAGATTTGAGGCAATCAGTCTTGGGAACTCCTTAAACATTAAACAGCTTGAGATATTTAAAGAATTTTCAGGGCTCCTTGTAGAGCCACAAAGACTTCATTAAGTTATTTTGTGTAACCATTAATGATCATTGAAACCTGCTAGCTGGCTTTCATGTGCAGAATCTTTCTGCACTCAATAGATTTGTGAATAAATGATGCTAAGTGTAAAATAGAAATCCATGAATGTACTTCCACTTCTATAAACAATTTTCTGACTACTAATCAAAATTGCAGAGTTAGATCACTACTTCATAAACATGAATCAAGGTAACCCTTAATTTTTGGGTGAGTGCTATACACCCAGCAGAAATTATGAATTGTGGATATTCAGCAAGTTTTAACTTTTCTATGCAAGAAGTAAAATTAAGTAAAAGCAAGAAAAATGAACATTTCAAAGACAGAATTTGCTAATTTTCAAAGCATATTTTAAAATATTAACTTCTTTTTTCCACTGAAAGCATAATTTAGATCAGCTATATATGAAAAGCTAATTCACAATAAAGGTAATCTGAAAGCACTTTACCAGACAAGTTCAACTCAAATCAATCCAAATGATTCCAGAAAATCTGAGTCATTTAATCAGATCATGTTACATTTTATGCAATAGATCCAAATTTCATTGTAATACAATCAAATTTAGTTGATCTTTTATTGCCTGTTGGTAAAGCAAACCAAAGGAAGCCCAGCTAATTTCTTTGAGCCTTTCACTTTGTAATCCATCAACCTGAGCAAGCATGTGGTGACCGTGGAGAGGAACCACCTCCTTTAAACAGGAAGAATCCTAGCGAATGAGATGAGAATAATGACTACCACGCATAAACCAATGATAATCTGCTCCTCTCTTGTGAGCCTGAAATCTCTGTTTCCTGTACAGTTCATTACAGACCACCTGTGTTTTTTCATTCCGATTCTAATAAACTCTCTATAAACCTCCTTCTTGAAACAGAAGGTCTCAGTCACTCGCTGCATCGGCCAATAATCCTAAAAGCAGACAGAGATCAGCTCTCCATGAACTGGATGACCCCAACATTCCTCACATGCTTATGTTTGCCCTTTTCAACTACATGGTATTTCTCAATTTGACCCTTTGTTTTTTTTTCCTTTTCCTCTGGTACCATCTGGCACCAGGTGCCGTTTTTGGCTTTTAGGATAACTTCAGTGCAGGTTTGAAATGAGCTAAGCCTGAGTTGATACTTGGGAGGGGGCGCGGGGGTGGGGGGGTACTAAACTACATTGTGTGTTCTTGATATTGTGTCTTATTACAGGTTTAGTATATCCATGTACAGAGATTGCAAATCCTAAAGCATGATCTATAAGGTAAAATTAGACTTTTTCCCTCTAGTGTATTGAAAAAGGGCTCTAAAGTGCAGCTTTGCTTATCCTTTGAAGATGTCAAGAACTTTTATTAAATGAGCCTGTATGTCAGAGTTATGACATCTGCACACACAAAAACAAACCAACAGAGATTTTATGTCTCTGTCAGCTTTACATGTTGTTTCCTTAGTACCAGCTGATCCTTCAGTGGACAACATAGTCAAACTTTAAATAGAAAAACAGAAAAAAAAAAAAAATATTGTATTATCTTACATAAACCAATTCTGAATTCAGTTCTCTTAAACTGTTTAGTTTAATATTCTTAGTTTAATATTCTTCCATGTTTTTTTGGTATTATGAAATGAATAAACAGATTTGTGTCAGCCGCTTGGCACATCAAAGAAAATATGCATGTCATTTTTATTAAAAGCACTGTAAACCTTCTGGAAGTTACTGTTCTCTTCTTTGTAGCCATGTCTTTCAACCATTTGATTTTTGAACAAATTTTACATGTTGATGTGAACAAACTTTGGATATTAACTGAAGCAAACGACAGACTTACTGTTCCTATTTTCAGCTGAAATCTAATCTTCACATAGTTTCTGAAAATTTTTGAACACCTACAAAATGTTTTTTTGATTTTTGATGAGAAGAGTTTTGAATTCAATGGCCTGACTTAAAACTTCGTTCTGCTCTTTTAGTGATCTCTGATAGCAACCAGAAAAACAGGAAACATAATGACCACAGATAAGCTCCTAACAATAACCGATTTAAATTTTGTTTTTTTACTCAACACTGACCCCAGAGCCTCTTGAAATATTTTTTAGATTGAAAATGGACCACCCAAATTTACAAACCAGTAATTTTTGCACTCTGTTGTAAAGATTAATTTGCAACAATCTTTCTGCATGTAATCTTAAGCCACAATGTATAAACACCAGAGCAAATATGCTGCATATCCAAGTCACTTGATAGAAATTTCACAATCATCCATAATCTGTCTTTGCAGCTCCACATCGCAGCAGCAAACGGCTACGTTCAGGCTGCAGAGCTGCTGCTGCTGGAGGCGGGGGCTCGAGTGGACCTGAGGGACTCTGATGGATGGCAGCCTCTTCATGCGGCGGCGTGCTGGGGTCAGGTAAAGCAAACACAGCAAGAAGCATGAAGAAAATGAGCGTTCATATTGAGCTGTCAGTGGCATTTACTCCTGTGGTGGTTATTTTAGATGCATGTTGCAGAGCTGCTGGTGTCACAAGGAGCAAGTCTCAGTGCTAAGACCTTCCTAGAGGAGACACCCATAGGTATGTTAAACAAGACAAATCATCCCTGCAGGGACTACCTTATGCTTAAGATAAAGGATTTATTCACACTATGAACTGGTTTAAAGGTTTTAAGTAAAGCTAACCCCTTCACTTGTTGTTTGTTGCATTAATCTTAACTAATCTCATGTCCCTACCCAAGCTGACATACAGTGTGCATCATCTTTGTTACTTAAGATCTGTGTGAGGATGAGGAGTTCAGAGCCATCCTGCTGGACCTGAAACACAAGCATGACACCATCATGAAGTCTCAGCTCAAACACAAGACCTCACTGTGCAGGAGAACTTCCAGCGCAGGCAGTCGTGGGTGAGTACTGCCCTCTGCTGGTTCTAAAGTCTGCTACTGCATGGTTTGGGTTTGATTTAGATGGAAGATAAACATAACTTTCTGTTTTTTTTTCTTTATTTATTGTACCTTCGTCTGTGTTTACAGAAAAGTGGTGCGGCGAGCTAGTTTGTCAGACAGACACAACTTGTGTCGCAAGGAGTACGAAACTGAGGCCATCGTGTGGAGGGGAGGAAGAGAGGAGGAGGAGAAGGAGAAAGAGTCTGATCAGGAGAATAATCAGGTGGGAAGTTATTCCACTAAGAAGCTAATTATTGTGGTATATTTTTCCGTCATGTAAAAATTTGTGTTTTTAAAACGCCAAGAAGGACAACCATCTGTCATAAATGTCAGGTTGACTGTTGGTATGTCAAGAGATAAAGACTTCCTCCAACAGCCACACGGAAGGAAACCCACAACAGAAAAACAAAACATGCTAAAAATACTCAGTCATGAACTGAAGCGGAATTTTCTGCAGGGTGCTCAAAAAAGTTATTTTAATAAACGTGAACCATGACCGCTTAAAATATGTGTATTTTATATTTCTTTTTAAAACGTTTTATGAATTGCTGCGTTTTCTACAAAATAAGTACATTATATAAATAAATAAATAAATACACAATTTTAATTTCTAATATTTTTAGTTGACTTCCTCTGGACAAGATCAAGTGCATATTTGTGTCTGAAGAAAAATTGTTGATTTTGGAAACATAAAAATCTGAAAAATGTGGTGGCCATTTTTGTTTATCCCCCTTTATACAGCTAAATAAAATCCAGCGCCACCATTCAGAAGTAACCTTAATAGGAAATGAATTTCATCTTTATTTGATTTAGAGATTTTGATATGGAGAGGAGGTTGACTTTTATCAGTACAGCGACCATTGTGTCATAGAGTCAGAGCTACAAAGGAATGGCTTAGATTAAAGCAAGTCCAGACAAAATAAAATTTTTTTAGATTTTTGTTTGTACAAAATGTTAAAAACCATATTTCTTTCTTTCCACCACATCATTATGTTTTACTTTGTGTTGGTCTATCAGGCAAAGTCCTGATAAAATACACTACAATTAATGGCTCCAACGCAATGAAATATGAAAAAGCTCAAGGGGTTTTAATAGACTAAATGGCACTAAGCTACAGAGGGATCATAGTAACCTTTATCGACATTCTGCAGGTTAAGCCTGTCTTAGCTGTGGAGCTGCCAGAAAAGCCCAAGACACCCACCATCCTCAAAGATGGCAGTGGCAAACAGAATGGCCTCATCACAACCACAACGTCGTTGCCACCTCAATCGCCCTCCAACGGCAGCACACCAACGCCCATTAAGGGCACGGTCGTCACTTCCCAGCCTTCGCAGGAGGAGGTTGCACCGAGGGAGCGCGCTCAGACGTTGTCGGAGTTAAAGAAGCAGAGGGCAGCAGCCAAACTGTTGAATCACCCTTTGTTCAATGGCCACCTTGGCAACGGCTCCACAGACTCCTTCTCTGATGCCAAATTTTACTCTGAGGACCCTCGGATGCCACTAGTCTCTTCCAACGGCAACGCAGTTTACTACACGCCAGCCAGCGGCGATCCTCCCCTCCTCAAATTCAAACAGCCCTTGGAGGAGGAGCAGCCGAAGGCACGGACCTGCTGCTGCGTGTCATAATCTCTTGATCATGTGACTGTTGACAAAACAGAAAAAGTAAAGAGGAAAGGAGGAGAGGAAGGAAGGAAACAAAGAGTAATCCTGTTTTTGACATTCTGTTCTCTGTCCACTTTAAACTCAGTCCAGAAAAGTTGCACTTCCATTATGTGCAAGTTCTCCTGCGGTCAGAGAGATCCTTCTCAAAGCAGGAAAAGAGCAGAGTCGAGTTGTTTGGATGAAGTTCAGAAGTACAGGAGAAACTGGTTCAATAGGCCTGACTACATTGGTAGGTTCACCGAGATTGGGCTTTTTTTTTTTTTTTTTTAATCATGTCAAAAATCTTGATGCAGTGGAGTAGAGAAATTCCCCAACATGATGCATGTTCCGCCCTCAAACTGAACTGGAAACGGCTCATATTGTTATTTTTTTTCAGTAAACTGATTGCTATCAGGTCAATAAACATTTCATGCAGGACAAATTCACAGTTCAGCTGCATCACTCTGCTTTTTTCAGTAGTTTTTGACATTTCTGAATGTGCAGGAACACCAGGCTGGAGGGTTAAAGGAAGGTTGTTGAGGAACAGCAAAACGTAGCATGATGTCTTTAAGTCTCCTTTGCATTTAAGCTGTTTAAAGGGAAAAAGTGTACTTCACAGTGGATAACAAATGTAATTCACCTGCATTGTTTAAAAATGTCAGAATAACATGTTGGCTACATTTCACCATCCTCTTATATGACCCCTTAACTGACAGACAATTCTGTGTATTTTCTATAATCCACTTTGTGCTGACCCCCATAGATAATTTAAGCAAACTTGGTTGCTGTACATTTCCTTATTTATGAGATTAATGTGTAAAAACATTGTGGCTCTTTAAAGTTGAGTGTATTTATTATTTGGATATGTGGAGAGTGTGAGTGCAGTATGAGATGAGCACCTTTTGACACGGAAAGAAAAAAATCAATCAGATGATGAAGAGACATAAGTTAATGTCTGATGTCTGTACATGTTGTTAAATACAAACTTGTCTCGTTTGGGTCGGGTTCTGTTTGTGTCTCAACGAATAACAGTGTTATTTGTTTTCACCGTTTTTTTTTTTCTGGTAGCCATTGTGTGGCTCCTCTGTCTGCCAGTTACTGTATTTTTGTTATTAGAGATTGTGAATTTCTGTAAGAGTTTTCAAAAGCCAATGCTGTCATTAGAAATCCCTATAATGACTCAAATTCAAAATACAAACTTTCTAGTTAAAATAAGACACAAAAGTAAAGGAATAGTGCAACATTTTTGGAAATACAGTCCTTGCCCTTCTCCACATAACAAGCATGTATCTATCAGATGGTACATGAATGCTACCACTTGAAGACCAAACTGGGTTTTTTTAATTGCCATAAATAATGCCAAATTTCCTGTAATTTATTTGTATATGGTTCCATAACTGTCAACATGATGGCAATGCCACAGATGCTGGTCATTTCGCTTCTTTTCCGTTTTTCACCTTTATAATCGTCATTGTTTTCTACCTGACTTTTCAGATACAGAATAAAGCAGATGTCTATCTGTTTTATTACCCTCCTCCCTCCTGCCAGCGGGACTTTCCAAAATATTAAACTGGTGAAATAAAATTATACATTTATCTATAATGTTTTATGAAAAAAAAGTATTTTTCAGTTTATTTTTTTTACTTATGAAACTACTAAAAAGAAACATGAACAAATATGTATTGTTTTAAGTATATGGGTTTGAAAGAGTTGCCAACGCAACGATAAAAAGCTGTTGAAATTCACCCCTAGCTCACTATCACTTCTACCACAGTAACTTTACATTAGTGAGGGGTCAACATTGCTACACATGGCCAAACTGAACTATCCAAACTAACTGAGTCATTTTACAGTTCTTGAATGTTCAAAATAGAAAAAGGTTGGATCTCCTCTCTGCCTGCCTGTTTGCCAAAAACCGCCATTGTTGCTGTTGTGGTGTGGTTTACTTTTTATGACCCACTGCAGATTCACAATATACCCAATAATAGTATCACCCTTCTTATTTACTTCTCAGAATCTGTATTTCCAAACATGCTGAACTAATCCTTTTGATTTCCTACAGCCTCTCTGTTTCGATCGTGCCAAAGACTCTTTGATGAGTTGAAATCAAAATGCGTTAAGGTATGGAGAGTTTAGGATTAGTTTGTCTTTCATGGCCACCTGTTTTTTAGTAAGTTTATCCATGATGCTCTTTTGTTTTCCCATTATAATTACCTGTACAGTCTTCTATAAGTGTACAGATGAGTGCATAAATATGTTTGTGTCAGTGTTCCTGGATCTGTTTTCATGTTTTGCCTTTACATGTTTGTGTTGTTGCTGTTGGAGAACTGATACAGTCACCTGTCTTAATAAACAATGTCTGCACATTCATGGTTGGAATGCAGAAAACATTCTAGCTCCCTTTTTAAGCCATCTAGTAGTTATAATTCTGTTGCATGCACCTACTTGGCCCTCATTCCTGAGATCGATTTTTTTGCATTATCTAAAAATTTTAAATTCTTTTAGGCCTGTTGTTTTTTTTAAAAAAAACAAAAAAACAGAGTCAGTCTGAATCATTTTTCTGATTCAACAAAGCTTCTTTTTTTAAAAAGTAAAAAAATTGGATTGTTATAAAAGTACTTTTTTTTATTTATTTTGTTTTTAGTGACTGTAGATTTAATATCATTGCCTAAAATGTATGGCACCTGAAATACAATGACACTTGAGCTTCTCCAAACTGTTAAACTGAGTACACCTGTTATTTTTTTTAAAAACTCAGTCTGAGTTTTGACTTTATAAAGCGTTATCATAAGAAGAAAAAGGTCAGAATCTGTTAAACTGGCCATGAATTAATGCTTGTTCTTTCCTGCAATCCCTGTTGTCTTTAAGGATGAAATTATGAGCAACAACTACTGATTTTGTAATTATTGGAATATATTGATGGCTGCATTAACATATTTTGAATAAATTGTATATTTTGAGAATTTTAAATGGTGTCTGAAATGGTAAAAAACAAATATGGTCAGTTAGGTTTTCTTCTAGCATTAAGTTAAAATAATATTTGTAAATGGTACGTTTTATAAACATATCTGTAGCTTTCACCCTTAGATGCCAGCATTATGCATCCTACAGCGGTATTCTGTTGTGCAACAAGCAGTGATTGTGTATCCTTTCTTTACACACAGCTGTTGGGGTCTTGAAAAAAGGAAGCAATGGAAAAACCCCAAACTCATCTATATTAGCTTACAGTCTGTGATGTTGTTAGAGCAAATGAACAGAGAAATCCCCTTTTCATCTGTAGCCTCTCAGTGGACAGTAAGTGTACCCACAACATAAAGACTGAGTAGAGAACAATGGTGCTGAAAACTTGGGTTCTGGACTGCATTAACCTCCCTCATGTTGCCTGTCTTTACTAATGTGCCCAAGCAATACTGAATCCAGGCCAGCTGGCTCTGATCCCGGTTCTTCTGTCCGCTTCATTGAAAAGCAAGGATTGAATCCAGAAGCAGCATTACAAAAGCATACCAACCATTCGTTGGGGTTTATAAAAGGAGGGATGTTGAAAGAAGACAAACGCCCACAGATGTGTTGCAGCGAAGCCTACAACTAAGCAAAGGTAGAAACCAGACACCATTGGAAATTTTTAGATCCAGATGCAAAATTAGAGGTGCCAGAGCTCTTTCAGTGGTTCCCACATATCTGTGAAATCACCTGCAGTTGTCAGTTTGACCAACTCAGACTGTTTTTCAATTAAAATCCCTCCATTTCTCCTCACTGTTAATTCTAGTTGAGAAAGACATCATGACATTTATCTGCACTAGTTTATCAATTTTGGTTATTTTTTTTTTGCAAATTTTAGTATTATTTTTCAATGGTACATGTTGATCACTGAAAATTTAGTTTTAAATGTGATTAAAAAACATACATATTTTAATTGAGTGATTGAATCTATCTTTGTGTGCTGTTAGAGGTATACATGCAAAGGCATATGCCCTGACCACATTCTCTGTCTCAGGGAACTGTGTAAAACTTTACCTAATTAAAATCTTAGTGTCAACAAGTTGTCTGACCTAATAAAAAAACATTACATAAAAGTGTTAGTGTTTAGAGGAGCACTGACACTTTTATGTGAAACCTAAAAAATAGGTTTTCTACTTAATGCCTTAAAACTGAGATGTTTGTTCTACTTATGTCCTTGTTTGACACATGTACTGTAAATCTTTAGCTATGTTTTTTCTATTCTAATTGTTTTTGGTAATCCTGACTTTATTTTTTCCTTTCAACTATTTGAATTTAATGTTAGCAGAGCTGCTGTCTCCATTTCTATAAAATATGACACTTAATCTGGGACTAGAGTATCAGAGATATGTAGGGTTGAATTTGTTTTGCTGCAATGACGCAACAATCTCACCAAAAGTCATACTTATGTTGCAAAATTCCATTAACGTCTAAATATAAAAGAAAATGACAAAATAATTGCATCATGTATATATACATATGATGTATGAGAACTAGACAGCACCACAATTTTTAGTTTTGAAGGCATTGTTTGAAAATTTGATTGAAGTTGAATCAATTACAGTTTTTATATAACTTTGATTGCCTTTACTGCTGTTGAATTTCCCACGTTGTCTAGGCACAACTCATAAAAGAACAGGCAAAAACGAAAGTTGATATGTTAGTATGTAGTCCTGGGTTGAAACAAAAAAATCAAGATCAAGTAGCATACAAGGGGAAAAGAACTACTGATATTGTTATCAATATTCTAGTAGAGTAGAAGAATGTCACATAGGAATTGTGTCCAGCAGTTCATTTTTCTGTAAATTAGCCAAAACGTCTGGTAAATTAAAGCTGGTAAAAACTTGAACCTAACACATCTTCCCCCTTGATTTTTTTTTATTTTATTAAGTGCTGTTTTCAACCATTTTACCGGGAATTGCCCAACAATTCTGATTTTGTTGCCAAAATCAAACCAAGGAGTTCATTAGTACAGTAAACAGTACAACACAGACATTATGTCTAAACTTGTCCTTTTCAAGACGTCATAAGGTTGCTGGTGATTAGAAATTGCATGCCAAAGAATACAGAGGAGCAACCACAATGATATGTCATCCTGTGTCAGCATGTTATGACCACAATCATCTTAAAATCTGGCGCAATTAGGCCAACAGTAAAGTGCATTATTCTTAGGCTGGAATCATCATAAACAGTTCTGAGCTTATTTCCCTTTTGTTTGCAGTAAATGGCTATGAAACGAATCACTGGCAGTAAAACAAAACAAAAAAATTTCAGAAGTTTGGTGTTTACAAATTATTCAAACAATGTGGTTTTTTGAAAGATTTAGTTCTCTTTTCCTTATCACATTTGTATCTTAAACATTATTACTCTATAAAACTGAAAAAAAAAAAAAACAGCGGAAGAAGGTTGGATGAGCATGAATATTACTGTGGAAGTTATGATGTAAAGCAGAAAAGTTATGAAACCTGCCAAGCAAAGGATTAACAAAACTGTGACCACATAACACAGTTCAGTGGGAAATAAAGAGGAAGTTACAAAACTTTGAGGGTAAAATTGAAGTACATTGTACTGCCTAAATTATTCTTGAGATAAACCTAAATATAATGCAGTAATAGTTAATGTGACATGATTCTCACAATGTTTTTAACATCAGCCTTCGCTATATGTGAGGGGATTTATTCCAGTTGAACTTTATAGTTAGAAGGAACACAGTGTAATTTTTAGGTCTGGATTCTACCAAATGAGCTTCCCACCATTAAGAGTATTACCAAGCAGAGGATGCTGTGTGGATCAGTTGGTACAGCATGTGCAACATGTGCAGAGGCTATAGTCCTCAGTGTGGTTGTCTAAGGTTCAACTCCTGATCTGGGGCCATTTCCTGCATGCCTACCTCTTCTCTCCAAACTATTTACTTTCAATTTACTGTTTGTCTCTTGTCATTTGACGACAACTCAGTGTGTGCAACGTGTGGTCACTTTTGTCTGTATAATTTTCAAAACATGATTGTAGTACATGTTAAAATGGAAACATTTTCAGTTTTTTTAACTGTCCATTTCCAATTGTACTAAAGCCCTTTATCTATGAACATAGCATTAATCAGTTCTTACACAACACATTCTTACTCCCTACTCGTCATATATGGATGTTTGATCAGGTTTCCGCTAAGTCACATGTTGACGCATCAGTTACTCACTTCTCTTCAGTTTTTGACTTGCAGAGTGCTTTCATTGAATGTTATAAAGGTCCCTAAGGGAGCTCCCTTGCAACACCGTAGTCAGTAACCATGGATGACTACACAGTTCTTCCCTGTTTTTTGAAATGCAAATGATTTGATTGCATTTACTGATAAACCCATACATTTTCCGTCAACAACATCTCAATCACCATTTACAGTCCGCGATAATAACTTGACAATGGAGAACACACTATATGTGTTAGCCGTGTTTCCTTCCAAACCTAATCTCAAATCTCTTCCCATCCCTCTTTCAAAACGTCCATCCAACACAAATTACAACCCTTCTTCCAACCCCAATTCTAATCCTCATTCCAACCCTCATTCCAGTTTCAGTTATGTATAAAATAACATTGTTTGCTCTGAGACATTTCATCCACCTGAAATAGTTAAATCTAATAGCAGTTTTGAACCCTCTCACAAGCTGATTTTGTGGCTTTGCTGAAGTAACGTTAAGGGCTCCACTGCTTTGAAACGTTTTTGATAGCTTCTTGCCAACAACCCACCCTTTTTATCTCACCCCCTACTCATTATCACTTTTCATTCTGACTTTCACATCATTCACATGCAGATGCTCATAATTTATCAAATGTTTCAAATGTCAGAGAAACCAGTCAGACTTATCACATGACTAACTGTCGTATTTATACATGCATCAGCATGTATAAAAAAACAATAACAGAAGTGAACTGTATGGATTGTGGAGCTGAAATTATCTGGTCAATGCCACCACTTCCTTGAAAGGAGGCCTTCCTGAAAAGGCCATTTCTGTCAGTTTTGCACAATTAGGAGAACATCAAGGAATGTTTGTTTTCTCTAAAGTCTTCCTCAGAATGCGATTTGTGTGATCTGAACATTCAGTTGAATTTCTTATCCTGTGTGTAGATTCCCCTGCAGTTTTATCTAATTGAAACACTGCATCTCAAAGCTTAGATAACTGCAGACAATGAGGCTGCATAACAGGGATAAGTCATGTAACAGCACACTGTATGCAGGGATAACAACCATCCACTTTGTGATCTCCCACCTATTTTTTTTCCCTATGTCAAAACCTATATCAACATAATCATGTCTAGTAAGTACATGCAGGTTTATAGGCTGCTTTGTTCATATTTCCTCTCTGTTTTTTATAGGGTTGTGATCAATGGTTATTGTGGCCTCTCCAAAACATTGACTTTGATGTATACTTCACACCACTTTTCATTAATTTGGCAGAATGATTAGGAATAATCTGTTTGGAAGACCCATTTGTGCTCTAGCTTTAACTGTCTGATTGATTTTGTTGTTTAGATATTTTCTCACAATGTTCTTTTCTCATAATTCCATGTTTTTATGAAGCCTACCAATCCCTCCAGCTGCAAAACACACAAAATGTTATTGCTACTCTCCTACTTCACAGCTGGGATGGCCATGTTGACAAAAAAAAAAAAAAAAACTCTTAGTTTACTTCCATCACACCACAGGACATGTGTCCAAAAATGATGGGTAAGTGTTTCCTCCTTAGCTCAGGTAAAACACATTTTACCTGGAGAGCGTTATCACAAGGAGTGCTACCGTTACGCTCAACGAGCTATCGGCTCATGAGTTACTATGGAGACGGAGCTAAAGCCTACAATTTGTCACGTACGCCTCCAGGACGAGACAGCGATCATTTCCATTTAAAATACTCTTATATTTAGACATTAGAGTTAATGAGAACTAAAATAACAACAAAAAACATTTTTACATTCAATAAACATATATAAAATTTAGATACACAAAACACAACGGCTAGAGTAATAAATCAAAAAATATTATTATATTGATTATAATTTTTCTTTTTTTTTTTAAATAGAACTTCGTTTAAGAACTGATTTCCTAAATTGATTTATAATCTTTGATAGAAGGCAGATGCCAATATAATTTAAACTTAAATTGCAAATGTTAAAGGGATATTTATTATATTGCTAAACCTGCCATATTATTTTTTTGGTTAGAAGTCCTTTCGCCGGGTAATCACACAAATGTTTCTTAATATTTTCACTTTTCACTTTTAGACATATGAGAAAATGAATTGTCATAACTACTTCCGTAATGGAAGTAGTTATGACTGTCAGATCTGATCCGAGTCGAGATTCAATTTGCCGTGCCAGAGGTTTGCCAGATGTGCCAGCAGAATGCCAGATCCGGCCCAGGTGGGTTCATGTGGGATCATTTACTAAATGCAGAAACCTTCCTCTGGATCACTTTGATAGAAGATGACTGCTGTGATGCAAATAAATGATGATTTATGGACTCCTTAAATATTTACTTAGCCATTTGCTTGCTTGCTATTCTTGTTTGCATGGTGCTTTATGTAAATAAGACTATATTTCCCTTCTGTGCTAAAGTTCTTTCAAACTAGTAAATGATTATGGTGGACACCTGGAGCTGATTTAAATGTGTTTGCATTACGTAAAAATAGCATGAACTGCTCTCATTTTGATATTCAGATCATGATGTAACTCTATTAGATAAATATGGTTATGCCTTTAAATACCCCCTCCCTTCTCTCAGGTTTTTACTATCTGCGGTTGCGCGTCAGTCCGGATTGGCTGTCGGCATTAATCGGACAACAAGAGGACCTCAGGGGGACACCAGAGGGCACGGGGCAGCATGTTTACCGCCACCCACTCTCATAATTAGTTGTTCGGATTGATTAACTCGCTTTATTTAATTTTCTAGAAACGCTATACTCGCCTGAGGAGGCGCACCGACAATGTTTTTGTGCCGTACGGAGAGACTGACAGTAGCGGCTCTGGACCAGGTTTTCAAACGTCCGGGCTCGTTTCTGGTCAAAGCAACCGGACGGGGGGACTTCTCGCTGACAGGCGGGACAGGCCACACGTTTCAGCGGCTCCGCTTCCTCAGCGCGTCCGCCAGCGGGCTCCAGCCAAAGCGGGCACACCGAAAACCTGATCCCGTCCAGAACTGGGACACGTCGGCTTGTCTGATAATAACAGAGATGGGTCTACTGGACCGGGTTGCAGCCGTGGCTGTGAATTTTTCCAGAAGCGTGCACCGAGTGGGCGGTGGATTCTCAAACACAAGGCTCGGAGGATACACGAAGGGCGCCGCTTTGTTTACAGGTAACACGGGCAGCAGAACCATGCAGACCAGAGCTGCCTCCTCCAGTGCTGCCGCGAAGAGAAGCGAGGAGCAGACTGACAGCAGCAAAGCGGTAATTAAAAGTGTTTGTTTAACTCAAGTGGGACCAAACGGGTTTAAACCTCCACATGGTTTCTCTGTCCCTCTGCTGAGAGGATTCATAACTTTAACATAAAATATTCAGAAAGCAGGAAGGCTGTGGCGCCCTCAGCTCCCTCATGTAACCGAGCAGGCTTGTTATACAACTCTCTCTATTGTGCATATTATTAATGTAACTGCACTACAAGAAAAACACATGCTCGGTGCTACACAAGTGCCTGACCAATTTAGACAGAGTAAACCCCACTTTGACAGCTCTGATGGGGGTTTATTAAGAGTGAGTCATCATGGTTAAAACCAGCCCACTGCTAAGTAAAATACAAGTTTACTTTGCTCCTTGACACGTGGCGTTTATTGGTGAGTCAACAAAAGGGACAATAAAAATGCACCTTCAATGTGGTCATAGTGGTACAACATGCCACACAGGTCTGAGATAATGCATTAGATCACATCTATGTAAGTGAATTATTCCCAGACTTTCTTGCCATTTTCTTTTAACCATTTTAAGCCTGATGCACAAAATTGTCAGAAATTTTTGATTTTAAGAATTTTGTTGGATATTTCTAACAAATACTTTTTTTTATCCTTTTCATATTCCACACATTAAAGCATTTCAATTAATTTATTTGACATAAATAAGAAGATACCATTTAATGACTTTTAAAAAACACTTGGGACACTCAACAGAATTAATCATTTTTACCATTTTTAAAAATGTTTGGAAAAGAATTTATAGTAAATGAGTAATTGATTCAGACAATTGGCTTTGATTAAAATACTAACTTCGTTAATGAATTTGAAACTTTTAAATAATTGTATCATAAATGACATGCCTGGCCTTATGTGGTTCTTGGTCTAGAGCCAGTTCAAGGTTTTATGCATTTAATCTGATTAGCCAGTTGCAATTACCACAGTATTAGCAGAGTAGGGGAGGAGGGGCAGAAATTAAAGTTTTCCTCACAAGCATCGACAGAGTGAAATGCAGACTTACCCGTTGACCTTGCTAAAAGATTAAGTGTGCATAAAATGTGACCACAGCCCAAACAGAAGCTTCAGAAATCACTTATTTTGACCCTGAAGTATTACAGTGAAAAAAAAAAAAAACATCCATACTATGGATCTTACTTGGTTTTTCAGGAATTTTGTTGTGGAAACATTTAGTCGTCGAAAGGTTATAGAGTCTAAGAGCTGAACTAGTGTTGCGAACATTTATGCACTGTCTTTCGGTTTTTGTTCACAGCATCTTGTCACAGGTTCATTACTTTAGTCAAATCTTAAAGAAATAAAGTCTAAACTGTCTAATTTAGAAAAGTACATATTAAATTCAAGAAGATTATCCCAAAGAAGCTGATTATACATCAGGCTTAGAAAAAACTAAATGGTTTTTTTCTAAGCTTGTCATTTCCTCCTCCCCTTTTATTATTCTTTTCAATTTAGTCACCTACTAGTTTGACTTTGCAGTTGCCTGAATTTGTATTTCATGTTTGACTCACAATTAAAACAATGTAATAAACAAAGACTATAGCTTAATAATATCTTCATAACAATTAGTTGGCCATATTTACATTTTTGTTCTTTATATTGTAAAATAAAATAAAAACGTAAACAAGTAATCTTGTCAAATAGTTATTTTAATATTCCGACAAAAATAATTCTCCAGGTAACTTTATTCATAATTAAGTAGATCCACTGTTGCCGGGTAAAAAATGTCATTCTCTAAAGAAAAACTTTAAAATATCTTTAAAAAACCTGCGGGTCTATTAAACGGGGCCACCTCAATGTATGAAAAAATTAAGGTTGGTTAAAATTTTGCACAGTACTGAATATTGTGCAACAGCTTGAATTTGGACAAGAAACAATCTAATTATGTTATCTTAGATTCTGAGCAATTTTCAAGTTTATTTACAACTTTTCAAAATCCAACCAAACTAAAATAAACATCAGGAAGCAAATCAGCATTAGGAAAAAGGACACCTGATTTAGATTCAAAAAAATTTTAATCCTAAAAATATGTACATATGTTGGTAGAGCTGCTTCTGAACATGAACAGAGGGCTTGGACTTTGGAGCAACATTTTACTAACTCAACCATTCTGACGAACCACAGCTCTGAAATGTCAAAGGTTCAGTAGAGATAAGGCTCAAATAGGAGTGGTTAAAATCATCCAGTTCACTCCCAACAAGTAAAAGTCCTGCAGTTAATAGATATTTAAGTAAAACCATAAGGATAGCCTTAGTACATCAAGATAGCATATAATTAAAGGTATAACAAAATGTTATTGTATGGGTAGTTTTAGGTTTTAAACTGAAAGTGATTAATTTTCTGCAACCAAAGGTGAGCCTAAAAGTATCACCTGGATACATATGCACATCACAGTTTTCAAATTTTTATTTGTAAAAAAAGTTTGAATCAAGTTTATTTTTTTCTTTCACTTCAGTGTTATGTGCTGAGTTATGTTGGTCTGTGCACTGTGCATGACTAAATGTAGAACGGAAGTCAAGAGGTAGAGACTTTTGCAAGATAATGAAAAAGAAGCTTATGTTTAACTAGAATCTTAAAAGTATTCTGTAAACTGAGCTTTCAAATGGTCAATAATTTTCAGAATTAAGAAGTGTAAAGTTTTAATAAATTAAAATGCATACTGGACATTGGATTGAATTTCACAGTATGTGGCATTTCAACAGTGACTGTTATAGTCAAGAGAAAGATGAGCTGCCCAGAACTGACCTGCCCTATAAAGTTCACTGTAAGGTAAATCAAGAGTCTTCGGTTTGTGGAGACTCAGAAGCCTGACTGGGAGAATCACCACTTCCCTCCCGCTCTGTGCATGTTTGCTCAGAGCTTGAGTGTGTCTTTGTCCCTGTTTGCATGCCTCTGTGACTTTGCATGTGTTTTCATGGCAGTAAAAAGCTGCTATCAGACACAGCAGTCCCACTGTTCTTGTCCTATACAACCTTCCTGGCACAGTTCCCGTTAGCTGCTCGCTCACATGACCCTCCCCACGGTGGTGCCCGCCTTTACTTTTAGCTCGGCCTGTCTAAGGGCTGAGCAGCAAGAAAAAAGGCCCTGCTCTCTCACCCCCTCTGGATTCCTCCATTGTCTATTGATGGCAGCATAATGAAAATGTGGCAAAGGCTCTAGCTTCATCCAGAATCTTGGGCCAAAATTTAACAAGACAAATAGTAGCCAAAATAAAAGATCAGCTGGTTTCTTTGTTATTGCTGTGCTCTTCCTGAATTAGATAAATGGTTTGATTGAGTCCAAACAAACAAGAAAGAATTGTCAGCATTAAGAAAAGGAGTTTGAAAAGTTTGAACTTGAAGACTCAGTTTACAGGGAATGTCTTGGGTTGTTCACTCAGGCCTGAACAGCACATCCAAACTCCTCCCACAATGTTTCTATGGGATTAAAATAGACATTAGACTATTTCATCCTGTCCACTCCCACATTGTGGAGCTAGATTCTGATGAACCTCGCTGTGAGGATGAGTTATCGTAAAGGAAAATATTGGAAGAGAGGAGTGGAGGTATGACATGGCAGCTGCTGATAGCACCTCACTTCAATATATCTGTGCTTTAAGACTGCCTCAAATGATGATGAGCCATGAGAAAACCTACTTTACCACAGACATAATCCTCTGACCCCCATTTCTCTGTCTAGTACGCCCTCCTTTGATCACCTTTGAACCAGACTTAATCCAGCAATTTGCCCATGGAAATTCAGTTTCAAAGAGCTGCTCACAAATTTACACCACGCGATCAGAGTGTTGATCGTGTACGTGTTACGTCTGATCTGTCTCAGCATCTTGAGTTCACTGCCATTATTTTAGTGTTTTATGAGCTTCTAAAAAAATGCAGCTACTGCAGTTCAGTGAGACCTTTTTCAGCTTCAACAGCACACAGTCCACTGTTGGCCTGAAAACAGAGGCATTTCCTGTTTTCACTGGGAGTCATGTTTCATCTTTACACAGGAGATCTTATATAGCATGCCTTAAAAATAAAACCCCTAGATAAGATGTATTCTTGCCAAGCTGCCTTAATTCAGCTACAATTATGTCTTGACATCTTGAACGAAAGATAGTAGATGAACTAAAGGTAAAACATAAAAACTTGAAGAGGGAGCATGACTCATTTTATCTGAAACTGTTTTATGGCAACAACATGAGGAAAAGCATGTGTGGCTTTCTCATAAAAACATTTAATATTTTCTTTGACTATATGTAGTCACACTGCTTTATTCATAGTTTTTCCCTTTATTCAACATATATATATCGATATATATCTAGATGCATCTATATATATATATATATATATATGTTCTATATGATGGAAGCAGTTTGAAGCTTTATTATTGCAGAATAAGTTTGAAGAGTTTGAATTGACTCTTTCTTCACCCTATTTTAATTTTATAGTTGCCATTTCCTGTAAACAAAGTATTTTATACAGACCTTTTAATCCTATCAATCAAATCTACTTAACATGCTATGTTTATTTTTCCAAAGAGCCTGTAAAAGTTAATGTTTACTTTTTTACTGATATATTTATTAAAAATCAAATCCAAAAAGATTACAACATTAAGTTCAGTGCTCAATGAGATTTGCTTCGATTTGTCTGGGTTCAACTGAGGTCTCTATTGGGGCATTTCCTCAGCTCCTTGAATCTTGTTGCACTGGTTCTCTTACTTTAAGCATGACTACAGTTGTAAAATGCCGCTCATGTGACTTTTGTCCGAAAGATGACGATGCTTGGCAACTGACAGGCTTTCTCAGTGCTTTGAAGCAGGCTGTCGCTTGTTGAGGCCCTTTTGTGTGATGTTGGTTCACTAATCTGCCCCACACTCGCTCCGTGGTAACCCGCCTCGCTCCGCAGCGACCCATCGTGTTCCGGCGATGTGTCAGACGTCTGCAGATGGTGTGGCGCTTGTGTGAGGAGGTCACGACCAGAGTCATCTGTGTGCTTTTGTGCTGATGAGAGGCTTTTTGTGTGTGTGGGAGACGTGTTTAACGAGTGTGACAAGATGTGTGGTGATGTGAATTAGCTAAAGCACACAGCAGCAGCAGAACGTGTTTAATCAGCTGACTCTTCTGCTCCATTAACAGGGAAGCTCATTAAAGCCCAGGCTTTGTTCACACACATTCACAGCACAGAAAAACACCAGCTTAACAAATTTCTTTCAACTTTATGTGTACTTCAGCCCTGACTAACTATGAAATATTACTTTTTTCTTCTGTTTTAACCCCACATTTTTCTTTTGCCTATTTTTCAGGATCTCCAGGAGGCTTTCTCTACCTCAAGCACAGAAAAATACCACGCAAGCACACCGGATCCAGAGGAAGAAAAACCCAACAAAACCCAGCAGCTAAAAAAAGTCTTTAAAGAATATGGAGCAGTGGGAGTTTGCTTTCATATTGGAATATCTCTCATGTCTCTGGGAATGTTCTATCTCCTTATATCCAGGTAACATTACTGACTTCCAGAAATCTAATGCAGCTCAAGCAACCCTTAGAGAAATTCACCTTAAAAGCTTTCAAGAGCCACTTTACAGTGCCATGACAAAAAGTTAATTAAAATGCTGTTTTCAAATTATAATTTCTTTAAAAAGAGTAAAAAAAATAATAAAACTCTCAAAACCAACCTGGCCCTGTGTGAAACCTAATAATTGGTTGAAGTCTTTGACATTGTCATAGGAATGAGGATTTTTAGTCAACTCTTCTTTCTGGAGTTGTTTTAATCTATCCACAGAGGTGGATTTTGAGCATGAATGGCCAATTTAATGTCACATCATAGCATTTCAAGTAGACCAGTAGCAATATACCAACAGAAAAACTTTCTGTGTGATTTCTTTTTTTGAAATTACCAGAAGTATCAAACACACGTCTTACATTAATTGTTCTGGGTTACTTTGTGACCTCCTAGATGAGTTGTTTGGTGCCCTTGGAGTAATTTTGGTTGGTCAGCTG
>CAEGAE010067908.1:0-81812 GCA_903067095.1 Girardinus metallicus | reverse complement strand
AGATTTTTGTATAACTTTTCTTCAGGCTAACTTAGAAAGTGAGCTATTATTGTTACAGGTTAATTTTCTAAACTACAAAAATGTAACTAGAAGAGAAGCTCAAATATGAAAAATTGGACTGATGTTGATATCCGATAGTAACACTGCTGTTATGCCAGATTTACCAGTATTTTATTTTATAAAAAAATTTTATGCGATTACTCAATTAATCGTAAGAGACTCAGACTGCAGAGCATGATAATGGAGTGCTGATGTTTTGCAGTTGTCAGCCCAACCATAAAACTCCTCTGTATACCGAAGTAATTTGGAGTGAAAATTGAGGCCCCCTGTCAACTGAAGGTTGGATCATCAAGAGGCTTCAAACACAGTCCACCAAATTCAAGACAGCATGATGCTGCCGCTATCCTCTGATTGTAATGATGTGCTTAGGATAATGCACAGTTTTAGTTTTCCTCCACATAATGTGATTTGCAGGTGGACAGTGCAACCGATTCTTCCTCGTTTGCTGTATATCTTAGCAGGTTTATTGAGTTTATTTAGCCAATAATAAATAAAATACTAAAGGCCATTACTGAGGAATCAAGATTATACATGTATGTTGGAAGCAAATGTTTTTTTAAATGTATTTTTTTACCCAAAACGAGAGAAAAAAAATTATCACACACAAAAAAAGATAATTAGATTTTTATTAAAATTTATGTAATTTAAATTAATGCAAAAAACAAATACCAAAAATAACACTGGGAACAGTCCCTGTGAAGGGGGAAAAAAATTAAAAATAGTAAACTGAATGTCACTGTAACATATTTTGACAAATGGCATCCAAGTGCCAATAAAAGCTCTTCATCCTCTTAATGATCTGTTTAACAAGTCTGAATCTAAGAGTTCAAATGAACAAATGAAATATTTTTCAGTTAAAGTAGCTGATTGCCAGCTCCTTTTTCTTAAAACAGCCTTGACACCGAGTGGGAATTATGAATTGGCAGTTGCTTTTAATAAAACTGTGTTACACACAACAGTATCAACGTATCCGTCACAAAAATTTAGCTCAGGGATTCAGAGTTGTTCAACAGTTTTTCAAGTTAAGGAGCAAAAGCAATTAGTGTGAAAGCAAAAAGGTGTTTTGACGTTAAAATCCTCTTACATGAATTCTGTGCTTTAAAAGATGAATGAAAGCTGAGTGCAAAAATAGTTTTTGCAATAGAAAAAAATAGGATTGTCACTTTGTTTTGACACATTTTTTAAAGCTTTTGTGCCCACTGGAGTTGTGACACGCATATAGGTAGTAACTTCCTGCTGAACACAGTATGGATCTAGTGAGTTAGCATCCGATCTGCTAAAGAAAACAACAGCCCACCTCGCGGTAGCTCTGGCATGCTTTCTGTGTCGCAGTGTACACATACATAGGAGTGATAGGTAAACACAAAACATAATAACAGACTGACTGTAACAAAACATGGAGTGGCTGCATGTTTTTTTTTTTTTTTCCATTGAAAAGTAAAGGGGTGAACTGGTTTGTATTGCTTTGGCCTGTTGTGTGAGCAGTCAGCTCGTGTTGTCCTTCTCTGCTCAGGTGGATTCAGAGCCATCAGAGATCCACAGACAGTTTGAAAACGTGGCAGCAGGGAGAAGCTGGGAAAACTTGCTGATTTCACAGGCTTCTGTATCTATTCTACCAGCATTTTGCCTTCTTTTTTCCCCTGGTTTTCCCTTCTTCTTGGCAGAAGCTTCACTTTAGAACTCAAACGTGTCTTTTTGTGCAGCTGAGTCTGTCTCTTCTTGGTCCCATTTGCCTGTGGTGAGGCACTCTTCATTGTTCAAGTCCTGAGGGTTTAACCCAATGTCCAGGACCTGGGGGTTAGTGCGAGACTCAGCGAGTCTGCAAAAAGCAAAACAAAATGAGACATTTCAAACTTAACTTAGACCTCTGTACGACAAATGGCACAATGTTTACTTCATGTGTGGAAAAAAATAAATAAATACAGTACAAATATTTCCAATCATCCCTACTCTCATTATATTTGACTTCCAATGAACTACAGCTGCTCTTGTAATCTTCTGAGAATTCAAGTCTCAACAGTGACGCATCACAAACCTGTGTCTTGATGTTTCCTGAGCTGTGTGCTGCATTTAATGTTGATTATATCGTTGATTAGATTTAGGACAGTCTGGTGGACTATTAAATATTGTGATAAACTTTTTCAAATATTACACATTATTATGGGACATAGATTTGGCAAATATAAATTCGCACAAACAGATCGCTCATTGCTGGAGTTCATCAGGGCTCTAATCTCATCCCACTTATATTCGACTTTAATTATTAGACCTTCTGTTAAATTTGCAGGGTTGTTAAATACATTTTTGTTTAACAACAACTTATCTGTATGTTCCACTAACACAAAATGTAAAGCAGAGGATGGCTTATGATTCCAAAGTATAGTAAAGTATATCTAAACTGTCTTAAATCAAGATTAAATCTGGACAGAATTATTTTCCATCAGATTTTTTTAAAGCCCATTTTGTAATCTTTGCTGCTTTGGTTTCGTCTGTAAACATTCAAAAACTACAAGTACAAATGTTTTGTGTGGCCTCTAAAAATAGAACCAAAAGTTCAGTAAAATATCTTTAAATGCCAAAAAGCTGTGAAACAGCCCCTTTTATTTATTTATTTTTTTTAAATAAATGTGTATTAAACTTGTAGCTTCTAGGACATTAAGTAACTTTTTTCCATACTCCATATCGTTTTTAATGCTTGTGACGTCATTTCAGACTGAGTGGGAACTCTGAACATCTCATACCATCTGTACTGTATGCTGATGACACGCAACTGTATATTTGTGTTTTACTACATGACCACAATCCCTTACAGGATAGTTTTTGCAATAGAAAAAACAATCCTAGACTAGACTTACGCGGACTAGACTGCATAAGTCTAGTCCGCAAGAATTGTTTTTAGCTTATCTACAAAAGACGGAAGTCATTATTTCTACTCCAATTAAAAAACAATATTCTGCTAGTCTCAGGCAGGGTTAAAACTGCAGAGAGCCAAAAACACTGGTGCTGTTATGGACTCAAACTTAAATTTTAATCAACAAAAAGTCCAACACAGCAAAGTACCAATGCCAAAAAAAGATTTCTTGTCAAAACGGAGAAAAAGCTATGACATACTTTCATTTTCAGAGTAATAGTGTCTCTATGGTGTCAACAAAGGAAAAAAAAACAGCACAATACAGCAGCTACGACAGTCAACAAGCCCAAAATACACTTTTAAACAGGCTGGAGAACTACTGATCTAAAGCACTTAAAAGATTACAAGAAAGTCTCACTGCTTAGAAGCAAAATATAAAGAAAGAATGAATGACTGAAGACTTTTGAACTATATTATAAATATAACATGGACATTCTGTTTATGATAGTGAAAGGTGAAAATAATTTTTAAACAAACCAAATACAGCAGAGTTAATTTTATCATACTGTACCACAATCTGCTCTATTAACGCTACATGAAGACACACAGTCTGTGTCAAAGGTGCAAAAGTGATGGATGTGATTCAGAAAAACAAGGTTGTACATTGGTGATGAAGACGTGGAAACAGTGGCTGAACGTTCCTTAGGTTTAAGTCGACTATGTTAAAGGTGTAAACTAGTCCAAAAGTAACACACAACTACACGCTGAAAATGTTCTGGCTGAACACAGATGAGCAGGCTGGAACGGTGGGTTGATGAGGGGGTAATGATTCATGACAATTGTTACCTGAGTAGGATTCAAAGCTATCCAGACTGCGGCTGAGGGGTGCAAAGGAAACATCACAAGTCAGGGAACAATTCAGCTTGCAGCTCCTCCGATCCTCTTCCTCATTATGTTATAAATGGTTCATTTCTTCTTATGTTTGATTTTATTGGTACAAATTTAAATAAGAGCAGAGGTTTAAAAATAGATTTAGATTGGTTTAACTTTTCCCTATGTTGTCACATTATAACCTCAAACTTCAGTTTTTATTTGGATTTAATGTGACAGACCAACACAAAGAGAAGAGAAGGAGAAGCTGTTATTGACATATGATGGGGTTGTAGGATCACCTTCCAGCAGGACGATGTCCCTAGAAGTACAACCAGATCCGCAGTGGGGCGGTTTGGAGCAAAACATCTATGTGTTAGAACGATCTGAGTCAAAGGCCAGACCTAAATGCTCACGGGATTTTTTGACAAGGCTTGTAAATTGCTGTACAGTCACATTGAAAGCACTCCGAGTGTGCTTCAGCTAATTTGTAAAGAAGAATTAAAATAAGAGACAGTTTTATATGTACAAAGGTGGTAGAAATACAGAAAGACTTAAACCTGACAGGAAAAGATGGTTTTGCCAAGGATTTGTAATCCTAAAAAATGAGGGAAAGCACAACTTGGACAGCTATGTTCTCCGTAGTGTTGGTCTCTCATTTAAAATCAGAATAAAATGGGACACACTGTGACAAAGTTCAAGGCTTTTGCTCTAGTAAGACACGGAATTTATTTTTAAAAGGTTAGGGTAATGCACATAATGAACCAGCAGATGGCAGCAAAAATTCAGAATGCAACATGGTCGGACTCAAACGTCTGAATTTGATACAAAATATTGCCTCCAGAATAACCTCTACTGAGTTCAGAGGGACATCAAATACTCCACATCCTGGCTTAGTCCTTTATCACCATCTAAAGTTCAACTACCACAAACACAATCAGCGTCCAGCAAGCTGGCCCGACGTGTAGCCCCATCACTGCTTGCACTGTGAGCATCCTCATTAATCAAGGAGCTGGAGACTAAAGGAGTCAACCTGTAATTACAGTGTGTGCAGACAAATAGTCATCTGATAACGGGTCTGAAATGGGCTGTCAGAGTCTGATTAAAAATACTCAGGATCCAATTCTCTTTAGCAGGACAAGCCAAAATAAAATGCACTAATATTAAAAGCAAATAAAGCTCAACCTGGCAGCAGATCAACTTATTTCGGAATGCTCATTGAGGACAAACTCATCTTCTAAATATTTTTATGTTCTGAACAGAATAATACTTTAAAATACTTTTTTTGTGGCTACTTTAGGATTATTCTTCCTTTGACTGAAATTAAAAGCACCAAATAGTGTCTCAGAACAGAAAGACTTCTCGATGGAATATAAAATCACTGTGTGGGCCTCAACCGGAGCCTACATACGCAGCATGACTCAGGTCAAATGTCAGCTACACTGGAGCCTCTTCCTGCCTCTCCTGTCTGCTGGAGGGTAACCGAACTGAGGGAGAGGCTGCATTTTATTATTTGATCAGGCAAGCCCGAACTGAAGACTTGGAAGTCTTTGTGCCTGTTTAATTTCAGGAAACCTTCCAAACTTCACAGCACCACTCACCTTGAAAACGCCTCGTCCAGACCGTCCTCCAGCTCCTGTCAGACACAACACAGAGAAATATAAGGTTTTCTTGTGAAAACATGCATGTAAAACTCGTCTTCTTTCCCCGTTATTAAAAGCCCCACACCCTCCTCTGCCATGTGTGCATTAGATAAGACTGTTTCTGCTCAATGGGCTATTGTCCACCTCAATGCTGCTGCAGCACAACTATGATGCCCACTTTGACCACAGCAAGTAAAGTACATCACTTGGTAGCATTTAATCAGTATTTCTATGAGGCATTCTTCTTATCAAACCCCAGCAGCTGAGACATGTTGGCCAACACCTCTCTTGTCTTACCCAAACGGTATTGTTGTTCTCCGCCGCGTGATTATGCACCGTGAAGGGATCCGACTCGGCCGGCTTTGTTCCTGAGTGCGCCTGCGCCGCTTTGGCTCCCTCCGCGAACTCCAGGAGAGTCCCTGTGGCTGCCTCTGTAAAACATAGGAAGAGTTCACTCCATTCGAGTGCACACTATTGCTTCATAAAGCAGATATTAGTTTCAGGCATGTGTGAAATCATTAAAGCAGCAATGGAACTTATTAATCAACGATCTGATGGCAGCAGAGTGCAACCTCCTGACTTTCATACCCAACACCCACGATGTCCCTGGTCTGCAACAGGATTGGTTTGTAATAGCACACATGATGATTAATGTGTATCAACGCTAATCTTGGTCCAGTGCTAATGCATGGGTCAGTCAGTGTGTGTTATTTTTAATATCCGCACCATCCAAATCCAATATGAGAGGCAATCTCTAGCAGAGAGTAATCCACAATACAGATTCACCTGATGCTGCAAGATCTCATGACAACTCGGATATGTTTAACTTTACAACATTTTGCCCTGCAGGAATGTTTTAAGTTGCAAATTCAAGTACTGTGTAAATTTCCTTTATTGTTGTGCTGTATGTCATATGTTGCAGCTATGACATAAAAATGTTAACTTTTCCAAACTCAAGCTTTTTACACGTTTCCTTTTCTAACATTTTGGACATCTGAGAAGCATTTAGTTTTCTGTTCTCGGTTGCCAATGATGGAGCTACAGCTGCCAGTAAATACTAGTACTCCATTTGTCTTTTTTCTCCATAGAAAGCTCCCCTGGTCTAGTTCTTTTGTGTGTACTTGTGACTCTTTCGTTAAATGTGCCAGTGACAGAGACATTAGGTTCATGCACTCCTTGTTTTTGGTCCACATAGGAAGTGCTCCTGGTCCAAGTGAGATTGGAACAGGGCACATACCCGCTAAACCTGATCCTATTGAAGGTCTCCACTTGGTGACTTGGGAGATAAACTTTTGAATAATACTTTTTTGAGCTCAGTATTTGTTTTCAGGGTTGATGAAAAAACAATGCACCTGGTTTGGCTATGTTGCTGGATTTTACCTGGATTGGACCGATTTGTCTCATTAAGTGTCTACAAAAGACATTTTTTGAGAATCTAATTGAATTAAATGATGAAAATGAAGCAGATAACAGGCACTGACAGTAAAAGCCTGTTTGTCACATTCTCAGAATATTTGAGGATGTTTCTTTGGCATCTGTGGAAACTAACCTCAGATGTGAATTTCCATACAAAACATTATATTAAAAGAAAAAAAAAAGTCATTTTACTGAGAGAGAATGCAAGTATTAGTTGTAGTTTGACATTCAGCCTTGTGCAGAGTTAGACCTTTGGTAAGGGAGATGATACACCAGCAGGAAAAATCCCCCGGCGATCAGGATGGGCTATAATTTAGAGCCACAGTAAAAAAAACGTGGTTCCAAGAGAGTTGAAGGTATCATGTCGCATCAATAAAGCTGACTCACCTTTCAGCAACGCCGCTGAGTCGTGACATGCTATTTGATCACGGTGAAGGGTACACAAATATAACCTTATATAAAAAAATAAAAAAAAGATCTTTCTCAAACTTCTATTTCAGAGGATTGTTCTGTCTTTTTCCCAGAAGCACTCTAAAGCTTCCTCCCACTGTACAATTATGCCAATTTGCCTTGAGGAAATTCCTTTCCCCTGGCAGCCGAATGACCCAACAAGTCCAAACATGTTGACACAGAGCCCCTGCTTTTGCAAAAAAAAAAAAAAAAGTCCAAGACTTGCTTCTCTGAGGATTATCCCAAAAAAGCCCACGTGTCATGAAACGTTTCACATTCAAGGCCACATGTAGTGTCAGGATGGATTTAGAGAAGAGATCCCTGTCTGGCCTGAGCCCAGCTGGCAGAGCACAGGTCTGTAGCAGAACTCGCTACAGAGTGGACGTTTTCAGATTTTCACAAAATTCAGGCTTTTAGAAAGATCAGCAAGAAAACAATGAATAATGTAGTGTATCATTCCGGTATCAGAAACAGAAAGGCTCTCTGTGAGTGAACCCTGCAGCCAGTTTAGAGAAATAAAAACAAGATTTTATCTGGATGAGTAGATGTCGACATGTTAATGGCTGTATCATCTTACTAATTCAAATCAAACACAGTCTTATTCATGCTTTTAAACTAACTGGGCTCCGCTGTATGATAATAGCTGTTATCGCAGATCGTCACAGGGATCACCGAGGCAGGATTTATTTCAGCAGATCACAACGCGGCCGAATGCTTCTAAATTAAAGAGTCGATTATCATCAAACACGATCACCTAAAACTTTCAATTCCTGTTCAGATTAATGGCGTCTTCCTGTGAGAATCTAGCTGACCCGCAGCTCCAATGTAGGCCAACCTTTTAACAAGTGGCCGAACACTCTTCCTCTCCCCCCCGAGGATATGATTGCTGTGACAGCGAGGGCGAGAAAGACGTGATGACGGGTGACAGGACTCACCTCCTCTCTTCAGGCTGCCCAGGCTGGCCGAGCTGTTCGACTGAGAGTTGCTGGCTCCTTCGCCATCTGAACCCGACTTTACTCGCTTCTCTTTGTCTGTGAACGACAAGTCAGCACAAAGAACAACAAGTCTGTGAAGGTCAAGAAGGTGTTTTTTTTTTTTTTCTGCAGTGCACTGCTTAAAGTACTGTTATTTTTCTAGCAGCTTAAAAAAGAAATAAAAGTACCATTTTTGACAAACAGGTCAAACTTTGCTGGACTTTATTTCTAAAACCAGGCATCATTGTCCCTCTACTTCATAGCTATTCGCTAGTTTGCATTGGTCCATCGCATGAAATCACAATAATACCCTGAAGTAATAATGCAAGAAAATGTGAAGAAGAAATTAAAGACGCAAGTCATCAATTAATGAGTTAATCTAAAGCTGATCAATCTTATCGCTCGACTAACGATTAATTGATAAGTGGCCATTTTCTTAAAAACCTGACTTTTTCTATTGTATCAATAGGGCCGACCGTCTTTCCATTAAAGATGGATTCAAAATATATAATTCTGCATATTTTTTGCAATATCTTGAATAAAAAAATAATAATAATTAATCATTTCCACATTATTTTGTGTCAGTTGTATTATACAGATACTGACTAAACAGAAAATGTTGGTTTTTCTCACGTTAGACATATTTATAAGATGTACCAAAACCGGAACCAAACATGAAAGATGAAAAGAATAAACGGCGTCCTCTTCTAGACGGTGGCCAAACTACAACACTAAAAGAAGGCTTAGGTGGATGTTAATTGATTGGAACCAGTTTTAATCTAATAAGTCATTAATCATCAATTAATCGCAAGTCGATTAATTATTTCCATCCTTAATATGAATACAGCAAAGCACTGCAAGAGTAAACAGAAGAAGCAAGTGGCTCCTAAAACATCTGTTGGCTTGACCCTACAGGAGGGCGCCGTCTGCACCTCTAGAGGCTTTTCGTGCGTAAACACAGTATCAGCACATCTGAGTGAGACAGATAGAGAGCTCTACCCGCGGCATCCTGTTGAGACAGTTTTCAATAAAGTGCAAGTCACACAACAGCCGGCTGCAGACTTCCTGCAGCGCAGCGCTACTGTAACACCTCACCTTGCAGAACGATTTCTGGGCCTATATTTATCACCCTTTCACAGAATGGCTGGTCTGAGTGGCACCAATAACTCAGCAAAGGTTGAGACTTCTCCCTCTGAGGACAAAGGTCTATTCATAGGACAAAGCTGGACAACGCATTTGCACAACACTTCACAATGTCGGCTCCACGACAGATTATGTATTGTTCTCTGACATTCTGATGGGGAAATGTAAAGGTCAAACAACATGGCACCAGCTCTCACGTTTTAGGAGTGAAAGGTGAAACTATCTTTTTAGACTGTCTATTCTAAAATACTTTTACGTTTTGTGTATGCAATTGCATATTTGATTTTCATTTCAACGACACAATACCTTAAAAAAAACAACAACAAAAAACAATGCTTCTGCTTAGTTTTACTACACATTTCACAATGTGGGGCAGCAGGATTATCACGCAGCCGGGCTGACACCAGTTTTTTCTAGTCGCGAAAAAAGTGTACACGCCATGATTACTGCATATGTGCGCCACTGCTATCCAACTGAAGCAAGCTCAGGTACTGTAGCAATAACAACGTTACTCATGTTACGCTGCGCGCACAGTCTCTCTGCACTGATTAAGATTCATCCACGTCAGCGTCCTGGAAGCCTAAAACTGAAAATGAAACTGACAGCATGACCTAGTTTCTGATCGATTTGGCTGACAGCTTTACAAATCAGAGAGGAAATCAAAGAGGACTGAACTACCAAGAGCTCAGTTGACCCTGACATAACAGTTCTAATGTTGCTGAAAACTGTAAATCCACACCCTTAATCTCAATATATGCTCACTGTTAAAAAAGAAAATCATAGAAAACACAAAAACGTCATATATGTGACAGAACTGATGTTACCCCTCCTTTTGTAAGGCACTTTTTTTTTCAATATGCCACCATACATGGCAAGATGGATCACAAAATTTGAGAAATTAAAGCCGTCACAGGCTTTCTTGTAAATTTATAGCATTTTTTTTTTTAAAAGATACACAGTTTTGCAAAGATTTTCATTTTCAAGTCAAATAGCACCTCTTCACCAACAATGGTGTTTCTTTCTTTCTTTTTTGTTTTTATCTCGGTGTGTGCAAGGATTTTTTGTTATTACAGCCCTACCCAAAGGGCTGGCCGACTGCAAGAAATGGTCCTGCAGAGCTACAGCAGGCAAATGTTTTTTATTTCATCACCACCCATCATCTATTTAGAAAAAAAAATCCAATCTCCCAAGAGTCCTGGTAGCTTAGCAATGAGAGAGAGCAACGAAAGTTTCCCCAGCCGCCCTGAAGCTCACTCCGGCTCCTCCTAAACATGAAGCCAATGTAAACATACTTCCCTGCTGTAGTGTTTACAGTGAATATTCTATGAGAGCAGCTTTAAGAACAGAGTTGGGAGATGTAATATACGGAGGAATGTGGGTCAGGCATGTCTGCTGTACTGAGGAGAACCACAGTGGGTGGTGCAAGAAGAGCTCTTCCAAAGAACAAGAAAACCAGACGGTGGATCTCATCTTCCTGCCTGCCTTAATCCTGAGGGGTCCAGACTCAGAAGATTGCTTTGGAAATCGGTTTAGAGAAAAAAATATATACACTTTGCCTCTCCTGAAGTTTCAAGGATGAGGAGAAGTTTAACGTGAGCAGAAGAAGGGAGCTTGAGTGAAACACTAAAAAGGTTGCATTCAATTTTAAGTACTTAACGGAAAGCGAGGAAAATAAAAGGCCTGAAGAGGAGTGAGGCGAGGAATCGTTGGCCTTGACGTAAGCAAAAAAAAAAAAAATAGATGCCTTCCTTAGAAGACAGAAGAAGGAAAAGCTGGTAGAAATGTTGCCTTTCGTCTGGTGCAGACATGCGTCTCTAAAGGACTGCATAAATCAGCCTTCGTGTGAGACGGCATCCATGGCACTGACATTGAACGTGTCATGGGGCTGAGCTTCAGCTGACACAAGCGCACAATCATTTTCCTTTCTCTCAGCAGCCGTCTGAGCGCCACCCTTTCATGCTTTATTGCCCCCACACCCTACCCAGTTGCTCCCCCATTCTTTATCAGTCCTCACAGCGAGCACTGGGATGAGGACTGACGCGAGAGGCGAGAACGATTCTACAATCAAGCCGCAGGTGCAAAACAATGCAAGCAGCAAATGGATAATCAATGAATTCAAAAGACCACCAACACGGCAACACAGGTAAAAAAAATGAGGAAGGTGGTGGTGAGAAGAGGACTGGGGATGCAGGAGCTAATATGTGGTAAGATATGCTCATTTACAGAGGAGTCAAACATGCAGTAAATTACACACATGCTCTACTGAGCTTTAAATAAAAAAAAAAACTGCTTGTGTTGGCCACCCTGCTCACACAGCTGCTCTAACTATCTGTTGTCTTCAAAGACACACACACACACACACTTAGGTATGTTAAGTGTAAAATGCTCAGAAGTATCAAAGTACCAGCTAGACTCACATAAAACACACACAAAAACGTATAAGGGAAGAAAAGCACTGTGTGTTTAAGGATGCATTGAAGAGAAAATCCACGTTCCCCCACATTTGCCTTAGGCAACACTTAATTCCTTCACAGCCTTCACTCGCTAAAACCTTACAACTTCCAAGACTGAAATGTCCAGATTTGTTGGGTTTTGACAGTCAGATGTGAACATCACCAGTAAATGTTTCAAACATCCAAATCTCTCTAGAGACCCAGAAAGCCCCAGTTAGCATGTTAAACAAAATAACAATGGGACAAGTAGAAAACAAGCAGGTATTGTTTGGAAAGGCTGAAAGGAGAACAAAAATATGGCAGCACAACTTGGATTTACAAAATTGGCTCTGGATAAACCACAAGACTTCTGGAACATGTAAAAGTTCATCTCAACCTCAGTGGCCTTTTGGTTCCTCTTAGAACTGGTTCAATAATGGGTGAACATTCAGGGGAAAATAGATGGATAGAGTTTGGATTGGGTTCTACAATCAAATGTCAGAACGTGTCCAAAAAGCTGAAGCTTGACCCACACTATGTCATCAACTGGATACCAAATCTAGAACAGAACAGCTGAAAAAAGGTCTGGCTTTTGTAATCAGTCAAAAACCAGACCTCAACCTCAATAAAAAGCTGTGGTGGGATTCTTAATATAGCTATGCATACATGAAAACTTGCAAAGTAAATCTGAAGCAATGCTGAAAAACAGAGAAAAATTTGTCCATGGCAGTGTTAGAAACTGATACCGTGTGGAAAATGATTGCTGCTGAATTTGCATGAGTTATCATTTTTATCTTGTCCGTTTTTTGTTCCTACAAGCAGCTGAAGCGTGGGGTTTCCCTGGATTTTCACATAGCGTTTTTTATGGACTATGCAAAAATATGCCTCATGAAGAGAAACAAAAACTGGAGTATTGGAAGTTGGATGGATCAAAAGTGAGACTTACAGTCCAGAAAATACAGTGCAAGTTATTTTTTTTCATTTTGTTCTTGTTTTGTTTTATAAATGGCAGAATGTATGTTAAAGACCAAATCATATTCATTATGAAAAGATCAAACTTTAGGAGATGTTTTGTGACAAAGTTGTGAAATAGTGTACTTCCTACAGCTTATGCATACGAACAATCAAAATAATGCAGACGGTTTTACTTTGATCGACAAAAAAAGGAAATAAACCACTAACGCTGACTAAAATACAAAATGATTTCAGATCCTCTTTTGCATCTTTGTGCACTGTAACTTAGAAAGTTGTATTTGCATCTCTAGATTCTGAGTTAGTAGTTTTTAATTTTTAAAACACTGATTCAGCTTAAACGGGCCTCGAAGATTCTTAGAGGCAATTGTTGCAGTTAGCCATCACTAAACTCAAACTGCTCTCTATGTGCACTAATTGATGGTTTGGTTTACCTAATGTGGCTGTAAAATTTCTCTGAATGTGTGAAAAATAGCTACATAGTTTGTCAGCATTTCATAGAGAACATAATCAAGGAGAACTGGGAAAATGTATTTTTCTGTGTTGACATGGCAACCTCAGGATAAAGAAGAAAGTTGAGGGATGTGTAGGCTGTATGGCGAGTTTCCACTCATCTGTCAGAGGGAAATTGTGAGGCGAGGAGGGGGCGACCATGCGTACCTTCCTTGGAAGCTTGCCAGAACTCAAATGCCACTCTGAAAGCCTGAGCCACCGTCAGGGTTACGGCCTGGGCCTGTTAGGAGAGACAGATGTCAGTCGTGGATGAAAAATACCGTCACGCGTGTCAGCGACAGGAAGGCGAGAGCCGTCGTTCTGACACAAACAAGAAGCGACTGCAAACACAGGAGGCTTCGTCTTAAGGTACTTGAGGAGAGGGAAGGGAAACCAGTGGATTACATGACCAGTTGTTTGTGCAACTGGAAGGATACGCGGCCTTTTGGCCACAACTAAATTAGTGGGAGGAAGGAAGAAGAGGGAGTGGCTCTGTCATTCAGAAAACCTCCAGGGATGCGAGAATGCCAAAAGAATAATCACAACCTCTTTGACTTCCTTCTTCTAACTTCACATTGGTCTGCATGAATAAAAGTCAAAGTATTGCAGCAGTGAATGGGTTTTCGGAGTGTTTTCCATGTTGGTAGCACAGCTAAAATTACCTCTACTCCATGTTTACGGCTCTGTCCACATCATTTCCTGTAGCCCTGGACAACGCATTAACATTTCAAAGAGGTCACTCTCACTGAGGGTAGTTTGTTGACTTCCAGGGAAATTGTCTTCATGGTAAGAAAACTCATCATACTACGGATTTATGAAAAGAGATTTTCTGAACCTGCACAACACAGGCTGCATCTCAATAAATCAGACCAACACTGAAAATTAAATCCATTTCAGTAATTCAATTAAAACTCTGATAGAAAAAATGTGCAAATGGGCATTGAAAAGAAAGCTGTTACACAATGTATGCTGCGGTTGGAAGCAGTTCTTCAAGAGCCTCTATGCACAGACGTATCAAGACATGATATGCATGCGTCGAGTTAAACCACGTGTGAACCAGAGAAAACATCACAATTGCCTTACCTGGAGTGAAAAGCACATAACTGTTGCTCAGTAACAAAGTACTACTTTCAGTTTTGGGTCCTCTAAGTGAACACGGGGCTTAAATGGTTAAAACCACTCCCGTGCGGACGGGGTTTATTATTACTCACCATTTTTCTCTTGGAGCAGAGGAAGGCGTGACACTCGAGAGTCTCGTTGTGCTGGCTCTGGGCGATGTAGGCAAACACCTTATCGTGCATCTTGTCCGCAGTGCAATATGATATTCTGAAACAAACACATATGCAAGCACTTTAACCCAATTACAGAGTAGGATCATTATCTGTGCCTGCGATATCTATGAGGTCAGTTTTTGGATGGGACGTTGCTTTTCGCAGTCTCTCGCACTTAAAAGTGAAAGGGAAGTAGAAGGGCATCCCGATGTGCTGTTCCTTGTCTCGTGTGGCGGTAATAAGTCCTACTCGTCAGTCTCAGGTGCAGAGGAAGCCGTTAAATCAGGCTATAATGACCTACAAATAGCTTTTCTCCATCACTTCAGCATGATGTCATTATTCTAATGTCGAAGCCATGAGCAGGGATGGACTTTAATGAATTTCTCCCATCTGTCGTCTCTCTGCCCTTCTTGCAACTCTGAGCATCATGTTCACTGTCCAATCATCCTGTGCCATATTATCTGAGGTGGGGTTTGAACAACGAAGATTTACCGCAAATATTTGGGTGGGACGCCATTAGGGAAATCAGAAGTCAAGGGAACTTTTTGCTTTTTTTTTTTTTCCTTAGACGTGTGAGGAACAAAGCTGCATTCCACTCAGAGCAGCTGCTTTAGATTTCTGCACCATCACAAAGTCACTGCTGGACTTGACCTGAAACAATCTGCTTGCAATTGTGTTTAAAAAGGGGCAGCATTTCTGAGCAAAAACAACGTGACAAAAACAACGTGGGAGAATGTGGCACGGTGGAAACAATACGAGACGCTGAAGCCATTAAATGTCAATGGAGATGAAATAATGAATACAGAGATTTGCACACTGAGAGGTTTAAACAGCAGGGGCTTCATGAGCGGAACTGATCTGATTTGTGGCCAGTGGGTTTTAGAAAGCTCTTCAGGATCTTATACTAACAATTAGTGCTTAATACAGCGAGGTGTGTGTGTTTTCAAAGAGAATCCACACCAAAAAGATTCATCTAAGCATGTTCCACAAAAGCATAAAACAGAGCAACTTTGCTGCAGTCAGTGTATAAGTGTTTCTCTCGCCCTCTCACAGCCTGAATGACCTGAAAAAATGTCTGAACATGTTCTAGAAAATACCGCCCAGGTTTCTGCAGCTACTCACATCTGTGCTTCCTCAGAGATTCTTCCTTTTTGTAACATAAAAAACAAATGGATCTGAGTTTTTTCTAAGAAACAGAGAGTGGAAGTTGGTGCAACCAAGTAAAAAGGTGAGGTGTGTTCACTGTCAAAGCTGATCGGTAAGAGCCGAAACATTGCCCCTTTCTTCTCACCAAATCATTTCTTCATCCATCTTAAAATAAGTAAATGACAGTTTTGTGCAAGTAAGACAGAAAAGCGGAAAAAAAAAAAAATCAATCGACATTGAGGCAATTATGTTAATTTATGCTCAGATGTAATGTGACTTACACCACAGTAAATTAATATGCTAAGTTAATATGATTGGGGGTTACATTATGCATTTTTCATTTCCACAAATGACGCCTTTTTGTTTTCGGAGTATTTCGGATTTCCTCTCACTGTTAGGTTGCAGCTGACCTTTACTTTGATTTCTTTCTAATTTTACTTCTTCCCTCTTTCAATAAATTTTGTGTAAAACAAAATAGCAGATGAATGCACATCAGTGAAATAACCATAGACTTGTACATTCAGAGAGCGTGGCTGAGAAAGAACAGGAATATAACTTCAGAAACCCGTAAGCCGTCTGTGGAGCGTTTATGGAAAAGTCCCATCTCTTCCTGATATGCAGACCAATATAAGTGAATTAAGTGAAAGGTGAGTCATGCCGGGCTCATCAGGTCATGAACTAAGCTTGCAGGCTGAGGCAGGTGAGGTTTTAACGAGAGAAGACAGATGTGGCACCCTGTGACACCTGAGGTAAAAACTCAGACTTACAACAGCTGCGGCGTTCCCAAAGGAGTTAAGATTGAGAAAAACAGCTGAGAGGGCGACTCGTCTTCCTCTCCCTCGCACAGATATACCACACATCCACAGGGTGATGAATGAGAGCCAGGCAGGAACAATTACTTTGCTTTAGTTCGGCGTGATCAGGTAGAGCTCGTTTTGACAGGATGACTGACCTGTATATGGAGATATTTTCTATCAGCTGGTTTGAGGCACTGTCGTAAAGGATGATTCCACGAGGCGAGACCGTTAGCGTGACTTTCTGGAGCTTTTTCCCGCTGGCCTTGGCCTGGAAACGAGAGAAGGAAAGGGCGGAGGTCACAGAGGAGACAATAGAGGAGGGAGTGTGAGAGAAAAAAAATAAATCTGCATTTCTAAATTATAACCTGCGGAGCTAATTGGTGAAGTAATCAGACAATGAAAAGTCACCAGAGAGATAACAGAGGGGCACTAAAACTACCAAGTGTCATCAAGCCTTTCATTAGGCTTTCAGATATATGTGAGACCAAACAACAACCGCAGAAAGAAAAAAAATATAAAAATCAGGCATATAAAAATCGCGCCCTTCACATTTTCACAAATTATCTTGCATTGCAGAAGCAAAACCTCATGAAAGTTTGGTTGAATTTCAGTAAAATAAAGTCTGTCTTAAGATGAGAAGAGGTTCTAGGAACTTTTCTTTTTTAACCAGAGATCTTCTGTAATTTTGGGGTAACATCGCGCTGAGGTTCATTTCTCTTGGCTATTCCTCAAAATGGGAAAGAGCTGTTAAAAATGTACAGCAAACAGTTGGAGATCGCAAAGTTGCTATAGCAACCTTTGGATGTCATCTACAGTCAAAACAGCTGTTTGGGAGTGATGGCACAATCACAATTGTACACATGTAGATCTCCTCTCTTGTTTTTTTTTATTTTTTTGTTTGTTTTGGGACTGAGTTGGTATCTGTATCAAGATGTTGCTTATGTTTTGTTTATTTTTCACCAACTTAAAATTGTTTACATTTGGTTGTTTGCAATTCTCTCAAAAATTTACATTTAATTCATTCAGAGCAACACAAGATTGATCTTCTTTCCTAATAATAATGATAATATTTACTTTCAGTCTGTATTATTTGTTCAACATGGGATTAATTTGTGGGGGGAAAAAAGCAGCTCATGTCCACTACTGGGTGCGATGCGAGTCCGTTTCTCTTTCCAAAGCTCATTAAAGTTAATAAATTCTTAAAAATCTCAGCATGTTTTAAACAGATATCTGATGGCTTCTGGCAGAGAATTGAAAATAGGGGAATCATAGAGTCTTTCAACCTATAAATCAATACAGAAAGAGTTGAGAAGAAGAGAGAACAAGAAAGGCTCCGGGACTCTGGTGATCTACAGAGAAAGTGCAAAGAGGAATTGCCAAAATATGAACTGGTGTGGAAAGCCAAGAGTCGCCCAGTTCATAAAAGAGAGTACTAAGTGCAGGACTGTGGCACCAGAGACAAAAACTTTCTCCAGAAAATAAATGTACGCAAATTAAAGGTCGCACTTTTCTAAATTTTTAGTACGAGATTACAACTCTGCAATAAAAGCTCATTTTATCTTAAGGCTTTTCACAAATATTTACCAACACTGATGGTGATGTCTATCTAAACCATAAATTTACTGACGCAGTTACGTAAAACAACTCCATAATGCCTATAATCCCACTGCCAAAGTCTTGCTATTCATCAAAATGTCAGAAAACATATCAGTTTAGCTGTAATCCGCTTTAGAGCGGACACCAACAGATTAGACTAAATCAGAGCCTTTTAGTTCCCCCCTCATTCATCAGCGTCTCTCAAGAATCGCACCATTGTGCCGTCTCTAACGTCATTATTCATCGAGCTGTCGGATCCCATAACATTAAGGCGTTTCTACCGGAGCCACAGTCTGAGTAGCAGGGTACACACTAATTGTGTCCTCTTCTAAAATGTCAACGATGCGTTTGAGGAAGAGGACTTGAGGGGTGAGGGGAGCAGCGTGATCACATTTCGCTGAGGTGCCAGTCAGGTCATAATCATCTGGAGTGGCAGAGGTGATGATGTGAAAAAAATATTATAAATGCTTGACAGAAACTCATTTTCTGTTGGTAGGTTATTTACATAGAGAGGAGATTTGGGTGTTTAAGCTGATTCAGGCTGTGTGGATGTGTGCTCGTGGTGTTTTACCGTGGCAACTATCCTTTTGACGGCCGCCGCAGAGAGCTCCTCGCCTTTGGGCTGCTCCACCATCGTCACCCCCAGGTATTTGAGGTGAAACACCATGCCCTCCAGCAGGGTCTCCCTCGTGTCCGTCCAGTTCTCTGGAAGCTCTACAAAAATCAAACACACACAGCAGTGAAACTTCTGAACACAAACAACCCAGCAAATAACATCACAAGGAATCTCCTTTCAGATTGCAAATAAAAAGCTTTTTATGAGTGAATAGCTTGATTGTGATTACTAGAAACCAGCAGAGAAATTAAATATTCTGACAAATTTCCCTTCATCTTTTCTGACCAGAGGTAGCCAGAAAAGATACAGAACAATCTGAATTATTTCCTGTTTATTACACGAATCAGAACATAAAAACTTCCACTTTCTGGAAGTTTTTATAAATGCGTCAGCAAACAGAATGTCCTGTGCTGCACTTTTTTTTGACATCAATAAAGATCAGACAAAAAAAAGTTAGGGACAGAATATTTAAGCATAAATGGGAATAATATTTTCATCGCTTCACTTTCTGTTAAGATTCAAAATCACTACCAATATCAAGGAAGCTGCATCATATTTATTTTCTCTATGAAGTTTATACAACTGGTCAAAATTGTAACTGGCAGGTCTAAGAAATAAAAAATAGTTTCCTGCATCTTTACTTAAAGCCCAGTCCTAGTTTCATTTGTGAAAAACATACATCTATAAACACATAACTTTGAGTTAAAAAACAGCCAAAGGTTATAAACACAGCAAATTTTAATTCTACATAAAAATTTTAATTAAAGATGGGACTGAAACTGAGGCAATATTCCCATTGAAAAAAGTAATCAGGAACTCAGTTGGTCAAATGCTAATAAAGGGTCGCTGCATGGACACTGTTAACACTAAGGTACGGCATGTTGTGTTCTTTTTTTTTTTTTTCTTGGATTGATCTCCAGCACTACCATCTACACATAAAATAAGATTACATCTTTGGAAGAAGCCGTGTCTCTTAAAGTAATCTGGGGATTTGTGAAATTAAGGCCAAGACAGTATAAAGCCGATCTGGAAATGTCAGCTGAACCAAAAGCTCAAATATAATCTAAAAATTTGAAAGCTGTAAAAACAGTTGCTTGAAGTTGAAAACGGTCAAGAGATCTAGATGCAATCTTAGTTTAGCTTAGTGTGATTTAATGTTTTAAAATTCAATTCAAAGTACTTCTAAAACAATCTGACGAAACTTGCTCTGGATAATATTTTATTAATTTATTTAAATCAAAATTTCTACATTACGTGCATCGTTACAGTGTTCGTAGTATTTTTTATTTTTTTTTTGTTTTATCTTGTATCCCAATGAGACAACCTGAATAAATAGAAGTCAAACAAATGAATAAATGTGGATCGCTCTGCTTTATTTTTCTGTTTTAATAAGCATTTGTGACGTTAAAGCAGATTGAGACCATAAACTTCCTCTGATCTTCTCAGACAAACACTTCAACTTTATCCCTCCCAGTTTAAGTCATTATTTCCTCTAATCACTCCATGTAAAATGCTTAGTAAACATCATCAGAAGCAACTCTGGGCTCTTTTAAACCATCAGAATCGCTCTCCCTACGGCTTCAACTTCTGAACACAACTTTTGTGTTCAGAAGTTGTGTTCATCTTCTGAACACAACTACTCTGCAAAGAGACACAATTCAAAGATTCTCTAAAGGATCGAGTCAATTTAATACGAGAATGAGTACTAGATCATGTTAGAAGCATTCTAGCGGTCCCTCATTTGGCTTCTGTGAAACTAAAATGTACTTCAACAATGCTGAGCTGAAACAAAACTAGAAACAAAAAGACAAGCAAAGCCAGTAGAAGCTAGAAAGAAAACCTTTTTCCTTGACGCTTAGAAAAGGGTTCCTAGGATGTTGTGTGAGTGAGTGAGAGGGAGTCCATTTGTCTCTTCAAGAAGCCCATTTAAAAACAAACACCACCGTCCGCCCGCCTGTTTGGCCTTCGGTATTTTCAAGGCGATATGTGTGTAATATCACAACAGCCAGTAGGTTTTTATCAAAGAAGGAATTCAGCATAAAGTTGATGTATTTAATGTTCTACTACTGGAAAGACAGCAAGCGCGTAGAAAAAAAAAACAAAAAAAAAACGGGTCTACTGTGGTGTGCTCCAGCAGTCCACCTGCTCCTTTCCCAAACAACCCCACCCTCTAATCATCTCCATCCCTGTTAAGTGCCTTGTTGCACCCTCAGTGTTTGTTCTTCCTTTCTTTCCTGCTTAATTATTAGCTCCATCTCTTAGCAGACAGTATTCCCCCCCCCCCTCCCCCTCCCTCACAATCAGCATGATGCAAACAGTTCTGGTCTTTGCAAAAACAAAACCATTTGCTCTGGCTGTAAAAATGCATAATTATGGTCACCAGATCAGACATAAGAACTCGTTAAAATGTGGACAAACTTGTGTCATTGTAGAAATTATTTGTAGGGACATATCTGCTTCTGCGTCCCATTTGAGAAAAACAAGGACATGTACTGCACATATTAGCGCCCATAAATACCTCTAGGAATTTGTCCCCAAGAGTTTTAGAAATGCTTTTCAAAATGGAGATTTAAAAAAAATAAATTGGTTTGTGGTGTGTCTGCTTGGACGAGATATCTGAAAATTTGAAGAAAATGCATTTTTTTCTGTTTTTCTACCTCAAGTTTCACTTTGTCCTTCCTTGGAATCCATTAAAATGTAACATTAGCAAAGGAAGTTCTTTTTTCTTTCTATTGTTTTTAGGAGGGAAAAGTGTCTATCCTTTTCATTTAAGCTCCAGCATGAGTTTTTTCTGAGTAAACTCACAGCTTTATTCTCTGCAACTTAAAAAGGTTATGTTTTTCTGCACTTTTGGAACACTGTGGGAACTTTGGGCCCGTCATAACAAATTATGCTGGATGATAAGTTGTCCCAGAAATTATCGCGATAAAATTGTCTATTTGAGACCATTTTGACCTGATATGATAAATGACATAATAACGGCCTCTCAAACCAACTTTGTACAAAACACAACCACCAAAAACAAAAAGGAAATAAAAACCACATAAAACATAAATAAAACAAATTTTGTCGACTCTAAAATTGCCTTCATTAATCAGACTGAAACTGATCGACCTGTTTAATTCATCATGTGACTAATTGAGTAGTTGCAACAGGCTTATTTTTGTGGGAACCTATATATTTGATGCGACCATTACACCTCGATTTCCTATCTATATCCGTTTTATTCTATTCATTCACTTTGCGTCTATATTACTCTGTATCCGAAAATAAACAACATCAAGTGTGCTTTCCATTCAGAAACTGTCTGCCAACTAAAAATGGAACCCATCTTGTACTACTTGTGAATATTCATGTTGCAAAGAGTCTTTACTTATTTTAAAAGCTCTCCTAATGCGTTATTTATTGAGTGTGAACGCTGTCTGTCATTTAGAGTGCAGAAATCATTAGTTTTGTAGCAGCAAATTAAAACCTATAGTATTCGTCTCTTTTGAAGCCAAACCAAGCCAGCTGCTCGGTAACAAGGTTAAAAATGGTCTAAATGGAGCCGCAACCAAACCTACACTTAAGTAATGAGTCTGACTGGGAACACCCGCTGCAGGGTCAAGGTCTTTGTGCTGGGAACAGAGTGGATTTTTCTCTGCTGCTCCTGGAGCTACATTAAAGGACTCTGTAATTGAACATGTGGCAAAAAAATCACAAGCTGCCATTCATGTCTCCAGTGAACTTACAGAGAGGACTAGAAATATCCTTTACAAGGTGGAGTCGCTTAAGACATCCAGACATTCAACACTTAGGGATAATATTTAACCTTCAGTGTTCGCAAAAATGGACAGTGAACCCTGAGTGAACCGGACGTTTGCTGCTGCCGTCGGCCTGCGGAGCTCCTGAGAATTTTGACAGACAGATGTGCTTCGAGAGCGCTCAGCGAGATTCAAGACGCGGCGACGGCGGCGGCAGAAATGCACGGCTGAAGGAGCTTCTGCTGGTCCAGCGGGAGACCTGAGAAGCACCTGTCTACAGCAACACTTAAAGACGACCTGCAGTTCACCCAGATAGCAGAGATTCAAGAATAAAAGAATCGCTTCTTTACACTAATTGCTCAAATAAAGGATCTGCTGAATGTGAGACACTTTTTAAAAACCAACATGATGCCAGTTCAACTCATGAACCCGAGCTATTTTTAGCCTAGTGTGCACACCCAGCGTACCGTGCACACTATTAATCCATTTTTATACAAGGCACATTTTCATTCACATAACAGTCACCCCCCTTCCTCCTCCCCTGTCGCAGACAGGCGCCATGGCAGCACCTCTCTGCAGCTGTGGTGATGATCAGAGCTAACTTCAAAAGGCTTCAGGGTTGCAGCTTTGGTTGGTCACCGGGAGCTGTTTGTCTGGGTGACAGAGATTAGAAATAAACCAGAGAGAGAGAGAGAACAGGCGACGGATCACTGAAGCAAGAAAGGTGTGGGCACATAAGCTGGTCAGCATCTTTCAAAATCATTAACATATAGAGCTGAGGAAAAAAAAAACAAGACAGAGGGAAAAAGGGAGGGAGCCCAAAGGTGGGTTTATTATAAAATCAAAAGTCGTATAACTCTCACCATCTACTAATTTCAGATTAAAACTCACATAAAACTCTCAAAATGATATGGCCAAGCCAGAGTCTATAGTTTAATTTGATAGAGAACTGAGGGAGTTAAAGATTAGAGCAATGGAAAGAAGGAATTTACACTTCCAACAACTAAATTAAAGTAATCACCAAAGATAAATAATCCTGCTACAAGTAAAGACATGTAAAAGGCATCAGCATTTACTATTATTATTATTATTACATACTGTATGGCTTTTGCAATCAGTTTTCACGTCTGTGTTTTGATGACATTGCTAAACAGCGTTAATGAACATGTTACATAGGAGGATACTTCTCTGGAAAATAGAAGATCATCCAAATACTGATAACAGGATTTGTACTGGTATAAACATCGAAACGATTGAGCTGCACTACTCATTTTAGATTCCCCAATCTAGCTTTCTTTAGCCATATTTAGAATCGAAATATTCTTTGTTTTCTCACAATGGAGAAAATTCTGGTGCAACATCAGCAAATGACAGAATAAAGAATAAGATACAAAACTATAAGGGCAAAATTTCAATATAAATGCTGTGTAACTATTAGAAACTGCATACTTCAATTTAAAAAATTGCAATATTAATGTGAGACTTTCATAGGAAACTTTTCTAAAAAGTCTTTTCTAAAAATTTAAAAGATAACTCTTTTGCAAAATTATTTGTGTTATACGTTAATAATAGCTCTAGTAAACTTTTTGCTATGATCATGCAACATTTTAGATGTTGTGCATAAACATACACAAACAAATGAAAACATAACAAAGCAACCAAGAGTAAAGTTCAAATGTGACACTGACACAGGAAGCAATGAAAGGAACAAAACAAGAAGACCAAAGCTGTGAAGCTCACATAATCTTGAACCAAGATCAGACTGAACAAACTTCTGACTGTCCCACATAAAAATAACAGAAAAAAGGTGTTTTGGGAGGGTTTCAACTCTGAATGGATGAAATGTCACTGCAACAGGTCATTACAGTAAAAATACTTCTTGAAAAAGGAAGAAAAAAAGAAAAAGTCGCCTCTGATCATGAGTCATGATGCATGTACAGAACGTGATTGACATATTTTAAGTTCCTAAATCTTGTGGTATTTCGCAACGTTTCCATTTTAAAAGCTATTTTACTGACGTCATACTGAAGATCCATGAGCACAAGAAAAAGGCTGTTTTAGGCCATTTTTATACGGCCTAAAACAGCCGTATAAAAATACACTTCTTCAATAATTTACTTTAAGTTTTTTAAGCTCAAATTTACATAAAAACACCAAAATATTCACATATCTATGTGAATATTTTAATGTTAATGTTCTCCAATACATTAACAGATGTTGATTCTGGTTCAGGGGTGGATTAATACACGGAAAGCAGCAGTGGCAGCCCATATCTTTATTATGTCAATGTGGAGTGCCTTTAGTCAGCATCTTATGAATCTACTCTAAATTGTTCCTATTACACTTTTTCCCTCCTTTTTTTTTTTTCTCCTGTCCAATATTAGCTTGAAATGGTGCACAGTAAGTGGTGAACTGCTAAAGGTTAAAAATGGGTAAGGTTGCCCAAAACTGAAAAATACATTTCAAAATGACAAAGTCAAAGTAGTGCATTGTTAAATGATGAGAAAAGGGTCATCAACAACTTAAAATGACGGTCTTTCCTTTGGTGAAATTGCAAAGAGAGTCAAGGTGTCAGTGACAACACTTTCCTTCGCCATCAAAAAGGTACTCAGAAACTGGGGCAAACTGACAGGAAGAGGTCTGGCAGACCAAAAGCCATAACTCGATGAGAAGACACGCTTCTGAGAGTTTAGCAGCTTGCGTGATAGGTGGCTCACCGTACATCATGTCAACAGTGATGAGAAGACTGCGAGCTGCAGGTTGGACAGGCTGAGTCCATGGTTGTTGACTTGCTCAGACTGAGAAGCACCTTGAACTTAAACAGCTGCCGCAGCATTCTGAGCCACCAGGGACCACCGTCGGGGGTCCAACCCAAACATAAGTCCAAGGTATGCCAGGACTACTATAAGAAAACAACTTAAACTCCACTGAGCTGTTTGGGATGAACTGGACACAAGCATGAAAGCAAAGCAACCAATCAGTCTCACACGTTTATGAGAATTTCTGCTACAGATATGGAAATTCATTTTTGATGAGCATTTAGTTTCTATTGTGGAAAGAATGTCACAAGGTTCTTCAGCTGTTTATCTGCCAAAGGTGGCTAGTTGGAGTCAAAAATTTAAAAAAATTAATTTTGGTCTACAAATTGATTCCATGACTTCTTTTTCATCTCCTCTTGCTAACTTGTACTATCTATACTTTTATTTCAGGGTGCAATGAGACATTGAAGTGCATAATTTTCAACAAGACACTTGAGAAATTGGAGTGTTGTCAATTAACTAAATAAAATTAATTAAACTTTATAACATACACGCTTAACGCTCTAGAATTGGATTGCTACACTAAATTGTGGTGATATTTATAGAGCATCAAAATAGATAATATAATGGAGTCAATCTGTGGAGACCAGACTGTTGACACAGAGATCTCAGTGTCACCAGCCAATCTGCAGCCACCTGTTTCATCTGTTAGTTACACGGTGCCTTAGATTAAAATGTTCTGCTCTGAAGTGATTGTTTCTTTCCCCTTTAATATTCAATCATTGGAGTCTACACTTTCCATTAAATTTTAATGACAAGAAAACTACAGAGAGAATGAGCTTTCTTTTGATGCTACCAGAGATTCAGGGAGGCGAATCAGTGCAGACGTCTCAGAGTAGAGGCTGTGCAGAGTTGGGGAGAAAAAAGGATTGCAACACGTTGTAGTTTTGGTGGATGTTTTTGTCGAAACCAGAAATGGAGAATCTTCTTATCAAATCAGAAAGGTTTGATAGAGAAAGGTTCAGAGAGGATCACAATCGGCTTTTCTTGTCAACAGACAGTGACAGTAATGAGGCAAGAATATGTTTAGTAAGACCTGATAGTGGGGGGGGAAGAACAATTGTGGATGATTTATAAAGAACAGAGTAGAAAAGATGTAAAACAGTCAAAGAAAAAGAGAAAAATGAAGAAAATCAAAAAGCACCCAATACATACACTCTAAGCAAAACTAATGAGAAAGTTGGAAAGAAGCAACAGTTAAATTACTGTAGGAACAGCAGGAGCTTTCTGCTGTGCCGTAAACTCTCCATCATGCCGTTAGTGCTAGATTGGTGCTAGCAAGCGGGCAGTGATAAAGGCATTTAAAACTAAAGTCATAAATCAGTGTCACTATGACGGATCCATGGTTTCATCTCAGCAATCTTTTCCACTCAGGGCTGTTTGGATACTAGAAAATGGATGTGCCTCTCTCTTAAGCAACATAATTGTGTAACTGAGAACAAACCAAAAGAGAAAGAAAGATTAAATGCGTCCCTCATCTTAACCATTTGTGACATTCATGTCCACAACCAGAAACGCCAAAATAAAGTTCTTCTAGTTTGACTGACTCAAACCCAGCCCGACTTCACAATAATTAGGTATGCGTCAGCGTTCCCACAGGAACTGGGAAAATACCTTTACATTCTTGTTCTTCGCGTCCGCCAAGAGGAGATAACACGAGAAAAACTGCAGCCGTCAAACACAGTTGGAGTCATAACTTAATCATTTAGAGCTGTACAGGCTAGAGATGGAAAAGAGTAGTCAAAGTAGCAGAACTACAGGTCCAGTAAGGTCTGCACGCGTTGACTAAACAGCTAGTGAACAGAATCGGATGATTGTTAACTTGATGAGCCAGCAGGGAACATCAAATATCCCATGTTTTCTAAACAGTAAAGTCACATTTGTTTCTAACACCCTTGAGTATGGATGCTGTCACTGAAGGAAGAAAATTAAAGTTAAACTCTTTCGGTACCGAGTTCATTTTAAAGTTAAAATGAACTCGGATGGCATGTCATATCCCAGAAAGATTGCCATTTGGTTTTAAAAAATTAATGAAAGCTTATTTAAGAGAGACTTATCTCTCACACAGTGTGACATCGCCTCTACTCATAATGAAGGCTCTGTGGCATAAGCAGGCTTTACAAAGTCAGATATGAAAATACATTCAGTTACATTTTAAAACTTTAAATCACTATGGCACATTAAATATGGCATTTATCATCCTTTATGTTTTTTTGCAAATACAGCTTAATTTGTGCAAACTTTGTTTTAATTTAGAAATTACTTTTAAAACATTGTCAATTAAAGGGAAATTGTGTTCCCTGAAAGAAGTAGTAGTTATAAAATCATCAGAAAATGAAGGTTATTTCCATTTATGCACCAACTCAGAACATAAAGTGCATCAAAAAAATACATGCTGTTTGAGAACGCATTTGCAGAGTGAGAACAGTGGGAATTTTCATTGCTAATGCATGTAATGAACAGGCAGCCCGCCGTAAGTATAGAAGACCCTCATCATAACAAAGCGACCTGAAGAGAGTTTTGCTGGACTAACAGCAGCCAACTTGCATACTCTCTCCTGAACACAGTGGAAAATGAAATGTTCGGACTTGTTTAAAAAAAAATAAAATCCTTGTCTGGGGCCAAAGAACATATACAAGTCTGGAACAAAACAGGGTCATGATTTTTTTCTTGGTTTGGAGACGTGCGTCACCCTGGGAAACTGGAAAAAGCGTGCGTTTTCTGGCTGCTTTTTACACGGTCTCCTCAAAGGTTTGGTGTTTAACTGTGGGCAAAGGTACCACAACTCACGGCTCTTCAAGCAGGGAGTCTGTCAAAGTCAGTCTGAGGCAGCCTGGCATTTAAAGCAACCCTAAAAGCCAATATTAGATAGTTGTTTGTAGTTTTGCCATTAAATAAATCAAGAAAAAGGACCAACAGAACATTAAGTTGCTGCATCTCGCAATACTTTTCCTTATCTTTACTTATTTTTAATATTTATGACATTTATTTCACTGTTGACATTTTTACTTTTACTAGAAAGGAAGAAAACAAGAGCTTGAACGTAGAATGAATCAAAGAAAGAGCTGTTGAAAAGAGGAAATGGTCCCAGTCTTTGGTTAAAGAAATGTTGATTGTTCCTTTGCAAGAGGAAAAACTGGCTCCTGCTCTGAGTCCAATTGAGCCAAAGAAAACCTATTTTCAGCCATTTTCAATTTATACATTTTCGAATGTGAAAAGAAGAGCCAGCAGGATTAAACTGTCCAAGAATCATTTTTAGCAGCAAGGTTCAGAGGAAACAGTTCAACTGTTGATGCACATTTAGGAAAAACAAACCTTTTAATAGGTGTGGCTCATTTATGAGTCCAGACTTTATTAGTTTATAGCTCAGAAGAATAACACACATCCGCCTTTATCATCACAGATCATAACTGCATGTAGAAACAGTTGGTTTAGGCAATTTTGATGGATTTTCTACATTCACATAAAAAAACTTAATGCATCCAAGTTAATTTGAAACCGCTAAAGTATTCAGATGTGTCACCACTGAGGTCTGGAAGGAGACCCAAACTGAACAGAAGAAGGATATCCAGGACAAGCGAGGACCTGTCAAAGCTAATATCAATTAGGGCAGTGCTTAACAATTATTTTAATAATCAATTAGTCTACTGACTATTATGATGATTAATCAGATTACACAAAATTCTGAAGTCTGCATATTTTTCATTGGGCCACTTATGCCCATTTTTTCAAACAAAATTAGAAAGCTGCAAATAAATAAGGAATTTTTTTTTTTTTTTACATATGAAAAAACATTTTATGGCCTGAAACGTAAAAACAGCATTCCTTTAGTTAATGTTGATATTGGAAGTATGTTAAATGCATCTAAAAGGATGCATTTAACATACTTCCAATATCAACATGTGAAAAACTCTGCACGTTTTGCCTCGCCACAATTAATCTGATTAACACTTTCGGCTTTAATAACACTTGTCAAGCATGGTGTGGATGCATCATACGTTGGGATTGTTTCATTCCTTACAACAGTGATGGATAAAAAAAATAAGAAAGACAAACTCTGCATTTTTCAGGTAAGTTCTGTGTCCATGCAACGAGACAGGAAGTGTCTGAGTAATGAACATATTCCAGTTATTTCTTGTTAAACTTAATTTCTCTCTTATCTTGGCCTATTTGGGCCTTCAACTGCAATGCCTGAGGTGATATGAACTTAAACCAATAAGGAGAAAGGCTATTTAAGAATTAGATTCCTATCAGCACTCTTTGGACTAATTTAGAAACTGCTGACCCAGAAGAGAGAAGATGCCTGGAGGAATGCACCAATACTTGCCTTTAGCCTAACAGAGGAGATATCCACATCCCTTCAGCACCAAAAAGAATCAAAGCTTTGAAAGTAAGTTAGATGCTTTGTGTATGAAGAGAAAAAGTTCTTGTCTAAAGAAAGAGTTTGGCTCCTCAGCCTGATGCTAACACAGATCCATAACTTTAATTTCTGTGGAAAGTGTTTTGCATTTTACTGGAAGGTCAGGGGTAAAGTTCCCTACGCATGGCTTTAATATGCATCAGCTTCCATCATTATAACAGAAGACACATCCTGTACTAAATGTCAACGTTATATTGACCCAAAGATAAGGAGGATGCGTTGCAGCCGTTGGAATTTAGTTTGAAGACCCTTCAAATTAATTTCAGAGGGGTGAAGGAAGGGATTTAGCAGAGGATAAGTCACCGAGATCTGTGTCTTTCAGTATCGGCTAAATCCACTCAAAGAAGGAAAGTGAGTGGAGGGAGAGAGGAAGATGACTGGTCATAGCAGTCGGGGGATTAGGGCTCATGACCAGCTGGGTTCAGAATGTACTCCCAACAAGAATCTGGGTTATGAAACTGATCCTCAACATGCTCCGCTGGCAGGCTTGCCAAACAGGAGGGGCTGGGCTGTGACGACTCTGATGAAGCACAAAATCAGAATGCATTCTCTAAACAAGGGCAGGAAACGGATCTTATTTTTAAAACAAACATTAACCAGCCCGGGTTTTTTTTTTTTTTTTTTTTTCAATCCGATCGACGAGAGGCAGGAAGAACTGGTGGAAAATGAAGTGATAATTAGAGTCATTCAACACTGACCAGAATAGGACAGTCACCTCAGGGCCATTAATAATCAATAGGCTGCAGGCAGAGTTGGAATCATCAGTCGATTGACATCAGATCACTCTGTTAGCCAACTGGCATTACACGTCATTGTTATATTTTAAGCTAAGACTCCAAGAACAGCTGATAGAAAGTCACCTTAAATCTCCTGACAGGGATACACCTTTAGTAACAGACGAAGTAAATATAAAACCAGTGATGATGCTCTGGGACTCATAAGCAAATTGTTTCTGGTATCAAAGGTCATAAGAGTTTATATTTATGTCACCATAATTTTCCAGAATGAAATCTCCAGTTCTCGTATGCCAAGTTTTCCATCACAGGGCGACACAGAAGCTGAATGCCGCCTCTTCTTGTGTGCTTCCAGCCCTGGGAACACAAAGTAAAGAGGTCTCTGTTGACCTGAGGGCTCTATTGGTTCGTACCTACCAGAAACTCTCAAACACTTTTAGACCAGAAACCACTCGGTGTTTTATAGACCGTCAACCAGATCTTAAGGTCTACACTTTTCCAAACTGGGAGCCACTGCAGAGATTTAAGGTTTGGTGTGACATGTCACAATGAGTCCTTCCAGGGTTTGAAAATATACTGCATCTGTCTGAAGAAAAAGTGAAAAACTTTAAAAACAAACTAAGAAAGCAAAGTGATGCTGTAGTTCGCCACAAACACAACACCATCAACGATGTGCTTTGGTTTGGTGAGATTAAGAATGAGCTTCCTAGTAAACAAATATTTCAGGTCAGTGTATAAAATATGTGGGAAAGCACCCATATACATAGTTAATTTATTGCAGAATTCTTTGGGAACATCTTCACCTATCTGTTCGCAGGTGAAGATAGTCAAACAGTGAATATTTCCCTGGATTAACCAATTGACAGGAAGGAGCCCAGATCTACCATATGTCCGTCTACTAATCTGCTCATTCATGCTTGTGTGCATCTTTAGACAACTTCTGCCGGCCAAAGAAAAAAAAAAAAACATACAGATTAAGGGAAGGAAGAGAAATCTTACAGAAAAAAAAAAAATCTCTGATTCTCATGAGCCTTCTTTACAAGATTAGTTCAATATATAAGTCAGTGGGATTTCCTCCAACTTCTACACTACTATAAAGAGGGTTTCTCCTAAATTATTCTGATCAAGGTTTGGGCAGAGGAATAGGCGCTACTTTAATAGAAACAACCTCAGGATAGAACCAGTTTGTTGAACAAAAACACCCAGAAGATCCATCACAGCCAATCAACGCACAGAAACATATTGTAACGATGACTGACTCTGCAGGAAATATAGTTTAAACCTTTTTGCTTTGAACACCTCTAAAGGAAGGATGTATAAATCTGTATTGCAATAAGTCACCAACACTATGACCACATCCAGGATGCATTCACAATATTATTAGTAATAGCAATCAGGGTTTCTGCAAGTTTCACCAGAACAAATGTAAAACTTCCCACGACCATTAACAGAGAAATTTAAGACCAATATCACAGCAGAAATGTACAATAGAAAATTGCATTTTTATAGTGTCAGTGGTTAAGCTTTTTAGCCCAGAATGAATACAGCGGGTTGGCAATAGAGCCAATGGCGAAGACGAATGTAGTCCAACCAAAAGGCGATAAAGTTTACACTTTACCTAAGACTGATGCAAAAAAAGCTAGCTACATAGCCAGCTAGAGTCCATTAGCAGCATATTAGCTAGGTATGACTCAAACATTTGTCTGATAGAAAAGTCCCACAAGAAAAAAAAAAAAAGCTACGTATGACATTAAATAGTCCCGCCATGACAAAATTTACGACCTGTGATTGACATAAGGCCAACTTACATTTTTTTAATGAGTTTAAGATTTTTTTTTAAGGCCTAATTTTAGATTGTTTTGTTTTGTTCTCTTCTGTTTTAATTCCTTCTACTGACCAGGATCTCCAGACACTGAAGCCGATAAACTCGGTGAGCATATGCCTCAACATATGGCTAAAGAAGATTACATCAATTATTTCTCACCATGAAAGAGATCTGGTGAACCAGTCTGCTCTCTGCCAAGAGGAAAGAATGTGTAAAAGCGGAGCACATCAAAGATGCTCTTACAATTACTTTGGATATTACTTTTTTTTTTTTTTTTTAAAGAGTTTCTTCCTTGTGGATCACGTTTAAAAGAAGCAAACCTTCCAGACTTCACAAGCCAAATTCAACATGACACAGAGATTAGCTGCTTGCCTCATATAATTACAACTGAGTACCCTGGCTCTTATTATAAATGCACTAAAATAACTATTATGACATTTTGGAGTGTTGTGTTTTGCCAGCTGTGTCAGCTGGAACCAGAAGAAGCTAAACATCCATTTTCCCCTCACTGGATTAAAACTGCCCTTCAGGAAAAACAGTGACAAAGCAGGATTGTGCCGCCCCATCTCCACATGACACCACCGCCGACTCCACACACACACACACACACACGCGCACACACACACACACACACACACACAGGCAGCAGCACACTGACACACAGTAACCAACGGTGCTGTAAATCAGTAGGGATTTTACTACACCATAAAGGAATCCTGCAGGAAGCAATCTCCATTACAACATGGCAGATAACCCCCCCACCACCCATCACCCACATTGGGTGACTTTGTACAAGGGACACAGCACTGACCGCCCACACTGCAGAGTCAAACAGGTTCTAATGGAAAATACATAAACATCAAACACAAAGAAAGATTTCCTTTTTCCTTATGCTCCTGATATATTAAAGATCACAGAAAGAAGTAACCAAAAAGGCTCATGGGAAAAATGGAGGCGGTGTACAGATTCACTGCTCGGGTGGGAGAATCATGTCAGAGGACAACCGTCAGTATAACTAGCAGGAAGGAAATCATCATCAAGGTATTATTTAACACAAACCCAACGTAATCCACTGGTGATGCCATCTCAATACTAAGAAAAATCTAAGTTAGTTGCAACTTTGACCTCTGGATACAACAAGGTTTGTTAACAAGGTTGGACCAAAATGTGCTTCAACATCGACATCAACAAAAATACCACTGTGTGACTTGGAAAAAGTGAAAATATTGTTTTTCTTCTATGTAAACAGAGATTTCTGCCTACAACCACCGGAAAGTTAAACACAACTATAATCTAAAAATAATGCTAATGACACCAAGCCATTTCCCCACATATAAAAAAGGATAACTATTATATGTCAGCTCAGTAGGTAGTCTTAAACAGGAGACAGATCCAAAGTAAGAGTCAAAAGAAAGTAAAACAAGCCACCACTGTTACTTTAAATGGAGAAGAAAAATCGTAATGACCATTGTACTAAGCAATGCTAACGAACAGGAAAATTTGGAATGCAGTTTTTAACATATTGCTACCAATCTAATAAGAAGAACTGGGTCAACATTAATAACGTGTTTATTTCCATCTTGATATATGTGTGTGTGTTTTGGGAAGGGCAGAAAGTCATATGTTGTTTGTTTGTGTTGTGAGAAGATTGTGGGTTGTTTAAAAAGGATAGTGTATCAGTTAATTGGTCACAAAAGTAATACTAATTTTTCTATATTGGTGCATCACTAACAGTGGCACCATCATGCTGTGTGTATTCTGCCCTTCAGCGGGGACACTTGGGAAAAATAAAGATGCCAAAAAAGCGAAAAGCTTGACTGAGGCATCAGAATCAAGCTTTCCTGGCTTCTTATTTAGACTTAGAATTGGTGCATCTTTAAAATAATGCAATCTAAAGCAGTTTTGGATTTAGAAATAAATCCTAAATCCAAAACTGGGTTGCATGCAGAAGTCAGGATCCACCTCAGGAATCCGCCAACAGGCTGAGACTCGCAGTCGTTTATTTACAACACAGTGGAGCCTGTAACCTTAACCCTATTGCAACAATCAAAAAGAAGAAAAAAAAAAAAAAGAGGAAGATCGAGAGCTCATTGACTACAGGACAGGAGCATGAACAGCAGATTAATGTGCGATATGAATGATTGACACAGTCTGCTTAAACGTCAACACCTTTAGCTGCTGACAGGATGCAGAGTCATGGCACACAGGATGAGATCCCAGCACTGCATCCCTCTCTCTCTCCTGGACCAAAACAAAGCATCAGCTGCGCTCTGCAACACACCAAGCAGAGAATTGCTCTTTTGTCTAGGAATTAAAAGATGAGAGGGACAGTGAAACACTAGCAGTGGGCATTCCCCCCCCCCCACCCTCCCTTTGTGGAGATAAACAAATGAGACCAGGGTGAGGGTGAAACCCCACGCCAGTATTTAGGAAGGTTAAAGTCACATATACCACGGGAGAAAACCCCGATGGTTCAGTCGACTATAAGCCCGTCAGAAATTTTCTAAATTTGAAGAATTTAACCACCGGTCCTTCTGGCAGCCTCGTGTTTTTTTGTTTCACATCGAGTATCTCCATAGCAACAGGACTGCCACGAAGGCGAGCACATTTCTCTCTCAGTGTGGCTCGCAAGTCTGACTCACGGGAGGCTGGCGCTCCCCGCTGAGCCCTCTGTTGAACATTACTGTGTTTAACAGCTGTGGAGCCTGACGTGACGGGAAAACCGTAGGATTTCCTACAACTTTGGCGCTTCCCTCAGCCCCACCGGGGGTTACAGGCGACTTGTGGAGTTCGGGGAGAAGCTGCAAAACGAGCCAGCTTTGCGATTAAGTGTCAAGTTCATGTTTCCTGAAGTGTATCTCTGCTCTGCTGGGCTTGTAACTCACACGCCTCCCCTTCGCGCCGTGAAACATTTTAAAGCCCACAACTGAAGTTGTGAGAGAAAACACATCCTAGCATGACTACGGCGCCAGCTAACGCTAACGTACAAATCATTGTAACACGTTGAGCAACACTTACTTTTATGTCTGCCTGCTCCCCACGACTGTTTAGCAATGCTCGGGCTCCGTATAATTGCCCTTCCAGCGGATTTCAAAGCGTCCATATCTTAAAACACAAGTGGGGCGAAGAGCCCGCCGAGTGCGCGTCCGTCTTATCGGCTTTTCTTCCCGTGATTTTAAAAGCCACTCACACGTCCAAACTTTTTAAAATATCAATATTCGGCTGTTTTCTTCTCCACTTCGCTCAGCTCGGCTTCACTCGACGCTGGATTATCATGCTCGTCCCCTGGGCGGTGTTATGTATGCAAATTAGCCGGATAACGCGCGTGAGATACGCCCGCTTTGTGGTGTTACGCAAGCGGTTGTAGCGGCAGAAATGGTAGTCGAGGTGTGACTGTAGTCATGACTCCCTGCGAAGGCTTCGGTACGGTTCTGCTCCCACCCAGTGTATCATGAGACAAATGAGCCAAACAGGTTGGTTTCCTGAGGTCCTAGAGACGTCACCGGATACGTCATAAATTTAAGTGCCTCACCTCCGCAGGTGGATTTGAGGTCTAAGGTGAAGCTGGTAGGTGCGGTGAGAAGCAGGGAGGGATCACTACATTTATGTGCTATAACATGGTAGGCAAGAATTTTGGATGCGTGCACTGCTGGTATGTTTGATGTTGTTGCAATGAGCTCCTGGTCTAAAAGGTAGAAAGCTTTCTTGCCATCCTTCTGCCATAAATTTTCTATCAGATTCTTTGTGCAACTCCAGAACATGTTGATACAGCTGTAGGATTACTCTAAAGAAACATTTTGTTTGCTTTATGCGTCAATAGTATGGCAATTGTTGATAAGGTCAGGTGTTTGGAGCTTTGAAGATTTCATCTGCAATGTGTATTATAGTTTTAGTGCTTTCGTAAAATGATATTGTATGGAAAAGATAGTTTAATATGATGCCATTTTTCCTAGGAGGTGCATGTGGTGATGCTTCTGATGTATAAACATCCTCTTAAAACAGCCTTTGCAGAACAGGAAGGACAATCTGGCAACTATAACTTTGAACAAATGTCATTTCACACTTGGATCAAAATCTCTTAGTAAACATTTACTGTCCTGTTAACAGTAAATGTTTACAGGACAGAAACGACTAAGTATTACTCAACTTCCAAGTGCCGAGAAAGTATAACCACTAAGTATAAATTCTCCTTGACTTCAAACCAAAATAAGCTAAAGACGCACATTTATAGTTACACCTTATATGTATTTAGAAATGTTTCCATTCTGTTGGATTTTCCTCTGATAAAATTGTTACTCATTCCGTCTTGGGCTTCCGACCAAAAATATTTTAGTTGATACCAATCTACCATACTGCATTACTGTGAGCTTACATCATTAACCTTTAAACAAAACCCACTCAGGAGAAAAGCTTGTAAAAAAAAAAAAAAATCCAGCTAAACCAGACTTTACATCAGATGACAAGCTCAGAGACATAAGTTCTGGGGGTTAAGACGTTCCTGGGGACACATTATGCAACATTACGGATAACAACAGATTGGATCTTGGCAAGAAGTGACCTTTCTTGCATTCCCGTCTAATATAATCAGATGTAAAACCGTGAGTATCCAAAGCAATTTAAAGAGCTAGTTATTCTGCTTGGTCATGTAGTTTTTTTGTGAAGTGCTGCTGCTGCTTTTCAGCCGGCTGCAGCCTCAGAGACGAGTGAAGTGTGGAAAATTATGCCCTGGATTTTAGAGCAACAGCCTGGGGTAAAAATTATAGAGGTGTTCATGAACAGGTTTACCAACTTGCAACATCTCCAATTCTTCCCTTTACACACCTATGTGAGTTGCAGCTGAAAACATGTTAGTACTAATGCACAGATTTCCCCGGCTTTCTTGATTTTCTGATCATTCCTGTAAACTAACATTTAGATCCTCTTGTTTTAAAATTCGTTAACAGATTTGTAACAAAGCATCACAAATCACCAGCATAAAGCCAGTCAAATGCTTCACATTTGTTAAAGCGTGATTAAGAGGGAAGGAATGAGGAATTTCTCCCTCAGTTTTCTCGCTGCGCCGGTTTATCAGGTGTGCTTCAGCATGGCTGGAACATGGCAGAATGCTTCTTTCATGCATTGTTCTTGTTAGGAAGAGGCTCCTTATCCTCCTGAGAGGTAAAAAAAAAAAAAAAAATGTCCTGGAAGAATTAGCACTTAGATCAAAATCTCTTAGTAATAAATGCCTTGTCTTTTCACAACATATCTCGGTATAAAATCAAACACTGAAAAGGTCAAAATCTAAATATGAAACGTAAAAAATGCAGGACTATGAAGTTAAAAGAAAAACATATTCATGTTCTCCAAGGCCCTCATCTATCCACCAAACTTGTCACTGCTTTAGTTACAATGCACTAAATAATTGTGCTCAGTAGCACTCGGGAAGATTTTATTCTTTTTTTTTTTTTCCTTTTGTCACCGCTAAATGGGATTTTATGGTCTTAAAAAGATAGAATAATGGGTTTAGTCAGTTAATCTGTTTTGATTTCCACTGCCTCCTAGTGGCGAAAAGAAGATCTTACACTGTAGAATCAAATATTGAGTTATTTCAAAAATTTTTATATTTGTTAAACATAAATGCAGAGATTAAATTTGCACAGAAAAAAAAAATGTACACATCTTTAAATATATATGTATCAAATTAGTTGTAATCTTACCATTCATTCGCTCCATAATTGCCTTACAAAATGTTCAGCAAAATGAGTTAAAAAACAAAACCAACAGGTACATAAGTTTGCAAGAAAAATGTTTTATTTCCTGTAAACCTCACAGAGCGAGAGCGCAGCCAAGGTCAGACCTAGGAGAGAACTTAACTGTGACTGTGGGCATAGAAAACAAAAAACAAATAAAACTTCTGTTTACATCATCCATCAGTTGACGGAACAACTGACTAAACTGTAATTTTCACAACATTTTTCAAGAAGCCGACAACTGCAGTCTGAGTGGGATAACAAGGCAGCAAATGCTTCTTTGTATACAGTAGGTGAACAAGACCGTGTGTGTGTGATAATCATCATTTCAGGCGATGGTGAAATCACGTCAGACTCGAGCATACTTCTCGAAGAATACCAGAAATGGGGGCGAGGTGGTTACCCAAGATTCGCTAAAAAGAAACATCATTTCAAATTTGACTACAGAGTTCCCATCAGAACAGGTGACCAAATTCTCTTCCTGGGGTAGATTTCACTGAGTGGTATTTAACTGGATATTGACAAATATGCGAGCGCAAATGTATTTGCGATACAGTTTTGGAACATATTTAAGAAAACAGGAATTCTGAAGTGGAATTTTATTTCATTAAAACACTGCCCTGTCCGTCATTGTGGATGTTAAAATGTAGGACTGAAAGACTTGGGGTTTCAGGCAGCACAAATGAGCTGTGGTGCTTTCCTTTTCGTTTTTTTTTTATTTATTTATTTAATTACTGATGAATCTGGTTAAAGAACAACAGTTGTTCAAAAGTGTGTCTTGAAATTGGTTAATGGAATTTCCTCCCGCTGACTATGCCAAGAGGAACATTTCCAACTTGTTAAGTATGTCACAACTATTTTATGAGCTTTTTGGGCCGTGCTTTGTCCTCACCTCGATGACTTCACGCAGAACACTGTGAAGTCATCATACAAGTAAGCGTGGGCCAACCAGCACTCTGAATGAATACCGAGGTTTTCAAATTCACCCCTATGGAAATATTTTTGAGGGAGAAAACTTGGATGGTAAATTTGTTGCTTTTCTTTCCTAATAAAAACCACTTGCATCATTTTATACACGCAACGTTTTTGAGTAAGTACTGAGAAACCATTACATTCTAAATCATACTGCAAGTATCTCATAAGAGGTCAGGTTCTGATACAACTTAATCTGCAATTTATTTCAAACTCTGCTTGCATGTTTTTTTAGCCATTAGCTTTTAAAGAAAACAAGTACGGTGAAAGAAAACAACTGTGTCTGGTTTTGCGATTAGAGAATACGCCGCTCCATTAGGGAAATACATTCCTCTGGTTGTACCACTGGTGCAAAAACCACGTGTCAAATACATGGAGCTATGAGTCACAGAAGAATGAAGCAAAAGAAACTCATCTGCCTGTCCCCGAGAGCTGGTCGAAGGCTGCAGTGACAGAGGAGCTGCACCCTTGAGATGAAGATGCACGCCTGAATCTGTGAGGTTTCACTAGACATTTAAATAAAAACAACCGGGGCTTCCTAATTTTCCAAGGGATGTCAGTTTTTAGGTGGTTTTGGGTATTTTTAATTTTTTTGTCTTTTGTTTTAACTACAACAAACACAGTCACACAATACAACATCCTTCTGACCTGGCAAAAAGAGAGAACAGAAGAAAACTTGAGCTCTCAGCCGCGACATGACAAGGCCCGCCGGAGCAGTGAAAGTGTAGAGAGGGTGGATGGAGGAAAGGGAGGGGCAGAACGGAACGGAGCAGAAGAGAACAGAAAAGGCGTTCACTTTTTGAGGGGCTGGTAAACAGAAGCGTTGGGGTCCAGGCTGGAGGGACTGGTGTCCATGAACTTTGAGGAGTAGTGGGGGGTGACGGGGGTCATGCTGCTGGTGTCGGCTGTGTAAGAGATGCTGGGCATGACGGCCATGACCTCTGCTATCTTCTGCTTCAGGTCTTTGATCTCTTGATCCTTCTGAAGGATCTGACCTAAAAAAAAAAAAACACGATTCATTTACTTCAGTTAAAAAAACAATATATCAAAGTTTTTATTAATGGCAACATATTGGGAAATATAAGGGACGAAGGGTGAATAGAAAATGGATGGATGGATGGATATTGGGAAATATTTTATGCACCTTGTGCAATTTCCAGCTGTCTCTTGGCATCTCCAAGTGCAGAGAAGAGGTCCAGTTTGATCCTGGTCTCTGCGCTCAGGCTGTTTTCAAGGTGCTGAGTTTTGTCCTGCATGGCTGACAGTGCTGACATCAGCACCTCTGTGTCTTTTTCGTTTTCCTTATATTTATGAAGTTCCTGGAATATAAACAAGTTATGCACACAAGGTCACCCTAAGATACTTTGTGGAAAGAAATACTCATTTATCCAGTGGAGTATTCGTTTTCACAAACAGAGGTAAACTGATAATGAAAGCAATACACCGAGATAATAAAAATAAAGTATTAATTTCCAGAGCAGGACTTCAGAAAATAAGCAATTTTTAAAAAGAATACATCACAATAGAATTCAGCAGAAATTAATATGACCAGTTTGCAGTTTTTGGCATATTTCTAAGATTTTGAAGCATTCAAACTGAAAAGGGGTTTAACTCAGTGCTTCTCAATTCCAGTCCTCAGGCCCCCCTGCTCTGCATGTTTTAGATGCGTCTCTATTACAGAACAGCTGATTCAAATGACTGCATAATCATCAAGTACTGCAGATGGCTGTCAATCACCCACAGACACAATCCAGGTGTGTGGCAGAAGGGAAACACTTAAAACATGCAGGGCAGGGGGGGCGTGAGGGCCTGAATTGAGAAACACTGGTAACTGCACATGTTTGAGCCAGTTTCACACCACTGACTCTAAAGCCATGATAGAAATCAGAGCGAATGCAAGGTTAAAACAAACGGTAACTATGACAGTGAAAGTCTTCAGAACTTTATATGACTGAATTTCTCCATCACATTGGTTTATGTGCTTATTCACCAAATGATTCAATGTGGTTTTCTGCCTGAACCAGTTAGGTGTTTTTCCAGACCAGTGACTAAGCATACAATCTGATCTCATACTGCTGAAGCTAATCCAAACACCTTCTCTGTCTCGCTCCTAAAACAACAAGATTTTTCTTACTTCTTCTCTGTGGTGTTGACTGGAATGATGGTGATGGTATAGACTGTACTGGATTTTGGTGATGCAGCACAAAGAATAGTTTGTTCATGTGTGAATGTAGATTTTTATCTTGATTTGACAACAACAATTTCAAACAAACAGAAAAGCTGGCCATAAAATTTATCTTTAAAGATGACAAATTATATCTGAAGTGAGTTTAAGTAATTTCTCACAAGGGTTTGGCTAATCTAGACTGCTTATTTCGCATAGAATAATGCAAATAAAAGAGAGGGATCATTAAAGGCTCTTGCATTGTTTTCTAAATCTATATAAAAAAAAAAGTGGCAATTTCAACATTTCTCATTTTGTTTTTTGGACTCAACTTTGTTTCTAATGATACTATAAGCTGATGAAAATGCAGGAAGAAGAACTAAAAACCAGCACTTTTATACAGATGAATTCTAGCTTCCCATAATCAAACAGAATAATGCAACAACTCAGAACTGCCAGAGCTGATTGTACTCAAGACACTAAACATGTAAACTGAATTTCCTGCTACCTCTTAGCACTGAGTAATGCCTACCTGAACTTTTAATTCAAGATCCCGTATCTGCTCCTCTTTCAGCTTGATGTCCATTGTTAATTTTTTACCTTCTGCTTCTAACTCAGAGATTCGCCGCCGCAGCGTGTCTGTGCACTCCCCTCTGGAAAAAGAAACAGAAAAAAATTTAGTGAATCTCGGGGATAAACACTGGAGAAAGTGAGATTGCAACATACCTAGATGCTGCTGCTAGCGCTACTGCTCTGGCCGCTGTGGCCTCCTCTAATTTCTTTCTCTTCTTTTCTTCTGTGAGCTGCTTCTCTGCTGCAGCTCGGGCCTCCTGTTCTGCTTTGAGTCTCTTCTCTAATTGGCCGACTGTCTGTTTGTCCTTTTGTTTCGCCTGCACAGCATTGTGAAGCCTAGTACATTGAAAAACAACACAGAACACATTGGGCAACTTGACATAAAATACCCATCGTCCACAAAACATTCCCACAATTTCAGAACAATATTTCCAAACTTTTTTTAGGCCTCACTACCCTAACTGTATACAGATTTCCCAGAGAGTTGTGCAACTTACTTGTTCTGCAGCAGCTCGTTTTCCTGGCGCAGCTGGCCCAGCTCAGTGCGTATGGAGCGCTCAGCGCTGCCCAGCGAGCCAATCTGGCTGCGGAGGTCCTGCTCAACCTGCCGGCTGGCCTGCAGGTCCGCCTTCAGCTTTTTAATGTCCTGCTCCAGTCTGTGCCAGGTGGGAGGGGGGGTGAAAACAGAGGACATGCTTATTTGTAGGAAACTTTTTTCTTTTGTACACATCTTTCCTCCAGAGGAGTTGATGTTCTGGAACAGGAGGTAAGAGAAACAAAAGTACCAAGCCTACAGCATTAAGCTTACAAGTATGAAAATTCTCAAAGTTTGCAGCAAAGTTTCATTTGATAACATGCCAAAATTATGGGCTGAATTTCCCATGGTTGTTATTTTATTTTTTGCAGATTTTTTTAAGGTTTAGTGAAAAAGTTAACTGTAAATATCATGCAGATATTTTTACATCTCACTTTAAAGGTGGAATCTGCAAAACCACAGACATTGAGGAGATGGATGATTTTAGAAACAGGGCAGTAAACAAGACAGTCTTGAACACCAAACGTTTTTCCAGTATTTGTTTCATTTTATCTGCTGTCCGTCAGCTGTTACCCAGATGCAGCCTGGGTGTCTACAACCATCCCATCCCAAATAGCACTAAGGAAAAAAGGAGATACACCAAGCAGCAGGTTACTTCAGAAAATAAAAGAATTGCAAGATTATTGCCATTGATGCATCAACGCCTATGTCGCTCCAGTGAATCAAGGCTCACGGTGTAGGTTGATGTGTTTTGAGTGAAGGTGGTAGATTTATTTTAGTCTTATGAAATATGAACTGGGAAAAAATAAAGTTTCTGGTCTTCAATTAGAGGGAATAAAGGAGAAGCTGTCTCATTCCAATCTATGGAATGTCCAAGACTTTTCTTTTTCCAAGAAATTTAACTAAACCGTTAAAACTTGCATTCAGTTTTCTGCTCCAACAATATTAAACTCTAATAAACAAAAAGTGGGATTTATTTAAAAGTGGACCGCACAAAAAGAAGAGCCAGACTGAACATCTATTTGTCTGAAGCTCAAAACCAACATTGTACTAAAGATAAACATTACAGATATACACTTTGTTTAATAGCATAGAGCTATAAACTGTTAGTGGGTGGCAGCGCTCCATACCTAACAAGTGCTTCTGGCTTCTTCAGCTCGTTGTTGGGGATGCAGTTGTCGGTGGGGTCCCTGTGGGAACCGCCCGACGTCCCTTTCCCCACCGTTAACTTGTGCTTCTTCTCGTTCTTCCCTGTGGAAGACAGCTGTGCCGAGGTGGGCACGCTGCCGTTGGTGGCGCTGTGGCCGCACGGCAGGGAATTGAGCATTACGGGGTTGGTGTTAGCATTTTTGTAATTTTTGGAGGAGGAGTTTGACGATGAAGATGAACAGGAGGAATTGTTGTCCTCTTTAAGCAACAGGTTCTCTGTGCTGCCCAGCTCTGTGGTCAGTCTCTTGTTGTTTATATGTTTCTCCATGTACTCCACCTCCTGCAGTTTAGAGTCCACCGATGACGGCAGGATGCTGTTGTGTTGCTTTTTCGTATCCCCGCTGCTCCTTCCTTCTTTCCCTTTTTCTTTATACTCCAGTTCCGGTAATGGCACAGAGGTCTTTTTATTGGCTGGGGTGCCATTCTGTGACACTTGAGGTGTGTCCACTTCAGATATTCCTTTAGCTGCCGCTGTTTCACAAAACAGGAAAAGACAAGAAGATAAATATTAAATATTTGACGCACTGTCATTTATCATTTATTGCTTTCTTTACAAAAGATGCAGGTGTCTTGTGTCTTAAATAACCACGATCAGTGAAAAATGTTACACAAATTTCCAATTTTGTATGAAAACAATCACTTCTTTTGTTTATCTACTTTAATTAAATGAGTGCTCTCATGTTCAGTATGTGCACAGTGTGTTTGCTTAAACTGTGCAGCAGGTGCACTTGCAACCACAGGTTTTGAATAGAAAGAGAAGGCCCATGCTTCAGGTATTAACATGCACATTGCTATGAACCTCACAGAAAACTTGTTTTCACCGCCTTGTTATATTGACATGTTTCAGAACATTAAACAAACATTGATGTCAAGGATTATCTGATTAAGTGCAACATTCAGTTTACGATCAAGGAACTTAAATTCATAAAAGGAGGAAAAGCCATCTAAACCTGCCTGTCCTTTGTGAAAATGTTTGCTCTGTGTGTCTACAAAGAAGCCGCACAATATTTGCTAAAACCATATCAGCCCTGAAATGTTAAGCAAAGTAAATGCACAGATTCATGCAATAAAGGTAAACCAGCGATATGGCGATTGCAGAGTGTCTGTGGGATCAGAGGGCTACTAAGCAACAAAGACACTACCTCTGTTCAGTGTGTATTTGACACACATCACTCCTTGCCATAATAAAAACTGAACAGGTTGAAAAGCTCACTGGACTTAATCCTGAGGGAATGGTGACCCTTCAAAACAAGGCATCACAGAGTACTGCATGCTTAGCCCTTTTGAAAGGCGACTGACACACAGATTACGTGTAACACTCTACATCAGCTTAATGGGCTTTATTATCAGCTGCAGGCAGGAAGAAGTTCTGAGGGAGATTTGTGTTTGTTGATTTAATCAAAACATTTTTGTAAAATAAAGTTCCCATCTGTTCCTGACAACATACTTCATGTTGTCAGACAGACACTATTTAAATGACCTCTTGATTTTCCAGGGGAGGCATTATTCAGGCCCATGTATAGCTAGTGAAACTGAACCAGTGCTCTTTGAATTTCCTCAGGCTCTGTTTGATGACAAAATTTGCTTGGTGATTTCAAACATTTAGGTGCAAAAGCAAAAACTGAAAAAAGAAAAAAAAAATATCTGCAAAAGGAACAAATACTTTTTTATGGCACATTTTATTACTACTTCCTTCTGAAGATGTTCAAACTGAGCAGCTAACAGGTAACTATTAAATTTCATCTCTTAATGCAGACTCCAGAACGATGCTGCATCGACATTCCAGGAAAAACGTTTTTATGCATCAGCAACACTTGTGAATCTGGGAATCTCCCATCAACACAAAGAACTTTATGTCGGACTCTTACTTTCTTCTGCTTCTCGCTCTTGCCTTTGAAGCATCTGTTGCTCCAGAGGCAGAGCCTGCTGTAGAAGTTGCATATAAAACTCGTTCTCCTTCTGCACCTCCTTCTGCTTCCGAAGACGCATTTTATAACTGACGTAGCTCTTGAAGCCAAAGCCCAGCGTGACTACGGGATAGCCAATGCTATAGAGATGGATGCAGAGAAGTCTTGTTTAATTCAGAGCAATAATGACTCAAAACACACAATAGTATTCATATCACTTGAACTTTTTAAGATGTTGTCATAAAACAACCACAAAATGTAATTGGCCAACACAAAATAGTATGCAGTTGTGAAATGGAAAGGAAATACTCTTTGTTTTCATAAACAAACAGCATTAGGCAGACCAAGGAACACAGTAAAGAAGTCAGGCAGAAAGTTGTGAAGAAGTATAAAGCAGAATTAGGCTATAAAATAATATTTCAAAACAAAAACAATAGGCTGACTACCTTGGTCAAATAATTTAAAAAAAATTAAACTGCAACAAACCTTCTGTCAAATGGCTCAGGAAATATAATTAGGAATTGTAAATATAATGTAAAATAAATAAAGCACAAACCACAGAATTAGACTGAGCTACCCTTATGGGTCAACCACATTTTATCAATACCCGATCTAGAATTGTTTTTGATATTGAGACCGAAAAAGCTCTTAATATTGGATCAGTACATCTCTACAACAAACCAATAGCATAAGAGTCAATTCACAGTAAGAAAACAAATAAGGAAATCATTGGTTTCCAAAAAGATGACAAATATGTATTATACTACGTATTTGTGGTCAAAAAAGATATAATAAAACGGCCCATTAAAGTCTGCATAATAATAAGTATATACAAAAAATAAAAGCACAGACCAGCAGCAGAACATGCTTTTTAACTCATAAGGTACACTTCCCGTTGATAAAAACAGAAGTGACGCTCACCAGTGTGCAGCAAAAGGACGACATAAGTCCACGTGGAAATTTTTCAGGTCTTTGAATCTGATGGCCGCCTCTATGTACACAAATAGTATCCATAGAGACACAGTAGGGAGACACACACCCCTCTCTGCATCAAGGAAACAAAGCACAAGTGTTAGAATCTCATTTTAAACATTTCTATAATACGGATCTATAATTTTTCTTCTGATTTCCATCACTGCACTATTATCAGTAAGGACTCAACCCATTGTTCTTAGCAGCACTGCACTCCAAACATTCAACACCAAGCTGTGGGGTGCAACAAGATATTTATACTCCTATGACATGCTGAGAGTCTGAATGTCACTGATGAGTTCAGAAAGCAACTGGGAACCACCGCTTTCCTCCCATCGCCCCCCCACCAATAGGCTCTTGGATTTCAATCTGACACCTGGCCTTTGGTCAACGCAGGCAGACGCCACTAAATCAGTCTGACAGGTAATCTGCAGAGCGCAGCTCGCTTACACCCACCATTCAAATTTTTCTGAAATAAATCTTGCTTGTAAGCAAGCAATCACAATAATGAGCAGTGGTTTTAAACAATACCCACTTCTCATTTTGGAAAGTATTCAAATGAGACTTTGATGGAAAATGACAAAAAGGATGTTTAGTACATCTCATAAATGAACTGATATTGTCTTCCTTATTTTTACAGCCAAAAAGAAATGAAAGTCTCTGCCAAAAGATCTGATTGACAGAAGAAACCTGGCAAAAAAAAAAAAAATCTTCTGCATTTCTAGAATTTTCACCTTGGTCCAATCCAACATTGAGAGTAGGAAATGTTAAGAAAATTCAGACGTGGAGAACACTTGCCTGTGTGCCAAACATACTGCACCCACACATAGGTACTGGCAGCAAAGAATAGCCATTGCACCGGGATGAAGAGGAGGCAAATGATGTCCGAGGTAAACGCCACACAAACAAAGAATACTGAAAATGCCTGAGACAGAAAGGAGGGGTGATAAGAAAACAGACAAAAGCCTTTTAATATTTATAATCATGCTTACAGATCTAAAGGAGAATAATTAAATTGTTTTACAAAAGGCTAAAAAAGTGGAAACGATTATTTCACTGATTTTTATAGCTCTGAAAGAGATCCTTTAGTTAACCATTGAAGCTTATGTAAATACAGTATAATATATTTGGTTCTCTGTATATTGAGAAACAGCAACACAAACAAACACCTACACAAAACATTTTAACAAGAACATGCTGTACACGGGCTTTAATGCATCAAAGGCAGAGTAGAGCTATTATAACTCAGCATGAGCATACATTATGAATATATACACATGACTACAGAAGTGCAGCCTGGTCAGAGCTCACTTTGTCATCCAATAGGAAAAGGCAGCTAATGAGATTTATAAAAACAAAAACATGTTTTTGAGATCAAGTGAATTTAACTGAAATTACAGCAACACAATCGAAAGATGCTAAAAGTAATGATTGTGGAATTTATTGTGGTGGTTCTTTACACACACACACACACCCACAGCATACGACACGAAATCTGACACACCACATTTTTTTTATTTTATTTTTGTAGTAAATAAAAACTAAAATTTACACCAAGCATACTTTTGGCCTTGTCTGTACAAGTAAATCTATAATAATAACAATAACAAAAGTTTGTTGACATGTGACTGGGTGCATGGTGAAAGTGAAACTCTTTCGGATAAACTTTTGGTACCATTAATTCTCTATCTAAAATTCCCCTGAGCACCAGAGAAGAAACTCAAGAAGATGTTGAAATAGAAAGACAAGAAGAAAAATTACTTTAAATTCAATGATTTGATAAAACTAGCTGGGTTTATGTGTATGCCACTGGACTGACTTGACTTTATATTTCTCCACATAAAACAAAGTGCCTTGAGGTGACGTTTGTTGTGAATTGGTGTTTATAAATATTAATACACTGAAATATTTTTAATTGATGTTGTTAAAGATTTACATGTTGTTGCTCAATTTGCTCTTTTTTCTTTTTGCCATTTTGTATTTTTTCTGCTTATGTATCACTTTGTACCCCAAGAAAACACTTTGAAGCTATGCATTTTCCTTTAACCTCTTTGCCATTTGGTCTACTTTAACCCATTTCTTCAGGTTCAAAATGGATCCATCTGCTCCACAATTATAAGTCAATACCCACCCGCCAGGGAGACGCCGTGGACCCAATTTGATTGAGAATTTAAAGTAATTTTCTATAATTTACTCAAAGTCTATTGAAAGGACATGTGGTTACATGACTCTAATGGTAATATCATAAACTGGTACACAGTGGTCTATCCGTTTACGTATTAAACGGATTTTTAAAAAATTTATTGTTTTCTTGCTCGAAATAGAAGGGAGGGACAAAGTGACCCAGAGCCTATTTATAACATCTATACTAAATGTTTATGCTTGTTTTATGTCTGCCAAACATCCAGTTTTTAATCCACCAGTCTGACACACTAATCTATTTATTGTTTCTAAAAGTCCTTTGTAAAATTGGTTTTCTGGGACCATACCAAGTTTGAGTTCATGCTTTTCATTCGGTTTTAAGTAAAAAAAAATTAAATAAAATTGAAAATCCTAATCCAGAGCAACTCACCAGTCCCTGGTATCTGAAGGAGTCGTACACACTCCGCATGAAGAGCCAAAACGGCCAGAGGTACTCAAACCTGAACTCAAGCACAAAGTCTGCCAGCAGCACCAGAGCCCACACAACCAGGAACTTCAGATACAGGAAGGTACTAAAAAAAAAGAAGAGACATATTTTAGCTTGAAAACACACAACATGGTTTTGAACAATGCTAATAGCAATCCTAGACTTTGGCACTTAAAACACTGTAGTTCCCTTATGGGTTTTTTTTTTTTTTTTTTTTACTTGCATACATAAACTTGGCATCATGTAAAGTTCTTTTAATGCGCTTTCAAATCCTATTGTCTTTACATAACAACTTCGAATGAATACATTCATATTGACTGGTGTGCATGGGATGAAGCCTGGCAGAATAATTTAAGAGATGCACTTAGTTCAAGCATCTTATGTTAAATAATATATAAAATACAGACATACTAATGAATCCTTGTAAGAGCTTGGCCAGGACATGTTAACGATAATCAGGGTATGACAGGGTGACTTCTTGAGGGTGATCCTAACTCATTATAGATGTTTTTTTTTTTTTTTTCGCCTTTTTCATTTGAGAAACCATATTTATTTATATGATTACAGCTTATTCGTAAGCCTTTTACTGTTTCATGATGTGGGCGCCATCTCAATCATTTAAAGGCTGCTTCACATCTCCAGACTTTGATGCTCAACTAGCGGCTGTTGACTGATCAGGTATAAATATAGGAAGTCACACAGAGGTGGAACCTGTCAGGTTCAGTTTGGACAGCTCAAGAGACCTACAAAGCCCTCCTCTGAGGTTGCTAAACAGGAAGCAGCTACATTTGACAGCACTGAGCGATGAAACTTTAACATTTAAAAACGTTAGCCTGGGCTGTTTGGTTACGATAATCGACATAGCTACAATAAAATAAACATAATGACATGGCTCAAAACAGGCTGTACTGGGGCCTAGCAGCTCAGTTAGCTCAACTGCTAATGTTACCTGCTGGTGTGCAGCGAAAAAACTACAGCTAGCTTCAATAACAGCCTGTCCCGCAGAGGTAGCTCACTCTACGGGGGCCAAACCTCGCCAGAGTCGTGGTGGATACTTGTTCCGTATAAGTTACCTGCCGTATATCCCCTCGGTGATTCGGTTCCGTTTTAACGGCCGTCTTAGTTTGCTGCAGTCCGCATTGCGCCGCTTCATCCTCCTCCTCTTGGCTTCGGCCTTCGAGTAACAGCTGTAATCTTATCCAGTTTTCTTGCGTATACTGACAATGATAATAAATAAAATGCCTATGGTGTGTGTTGCTGCTGCTGTTATTATTATTCCCCCCCGCTGAACACAAAGAAATAAATAAAGGACTCAGTTCGGGATCCTCCTCCTTTTCTCTTAGCGCACGCTCAATAAGCACAAACCGCGCTGTGTTGTACGTTCATGACGTTGACAGACTTACTGGACATCCAATCAGCATTTCCACCGAGGCTTTCTTGTTTAACTGACGGGCTAGTTAGCCAATCACGTTTCACCAAAGAAGCTCGCTCAGCTCTCTTCTGTCACGAACAACGGGGGCAAGCCATGAAAACTGTGTTTGGAAGGGCTCGCCAATCAGCCAATCACATCTTTACAAATAAATCCTGTAAAGCTGATTAACCAACCAAATACTGGAAGGGGCGGGATATTTTATGGAGGCTTTTGGGTTTATTATGAGAAAAATATGCAGTCTTTGGTACAAAATTCTCTTTGTGTGACTTACAAAAACCCCCATTCCAACAATTGAAGCTATTTATATCAGTGCCTTTGTGAGCGGGTCGTTGAGGGTCTGGGCCCAAGGCGCTGAATGCCTCTGTGCTTTGTGAAAGGTTAAAAAGTGTTCACAGGGAAAACAAACGTGTCGGAAAAGAGGGGTCATTTTATTGCACGCGAGAATAAAGAAATGAGAAAACGTTCCAATATATAATAAAATGCAGATGGTGGGAATTTTCCATTTTGAAAAGGCTTAATTAAATTAACTCTTCTCAATTAATCAATTAGTTATTGTAATCTGTTGATTTAATTATTAAAAACAATGGATATAATTGTATTGCATCTAATAAAGAAGTCGTTCACATTTATTAAAAAAATGCTAAGAGTGTTATTTTAAATTTGAAATATTTAATGAAAGTTAAAAAAGAACCAAATGTATTTTATTTTTGTAAAATAGTTATTGCACCAGTTTATATTAAATTGCTCATTTTTTCCAGAATTGATTACTTTTTTTCATATTTGAAATACACTGAAGATTTTTGTCGCCATTAAAAAAAAAAAAAAAAATAGATACAGACTGTCTTCCTGTCCAGCAGCTGATAAAGAGCTGTGCTGGTTGCGCCCAGTTTCAAACCGTCGTGGCCACCGATTATGAGTCTGAAGTGAAAGAATTACGCAGAAAACAAACAGCCACCCCCCAAATGGCTCCTCAATACTCTCCTAGTCTGCGTTCTCGTTTGGCTCCTTTACTGCTTATTCTGCAAACTGGATTCATTATTATAGCTGCACTTTGCTTTGAAAACAAAGAAACCAACAAACTTGACAGGAAACCCTTCCTCCACTTTTACCCAGGTGAGTTTATTTATTTCTTTGGGAGCAAGAATGAAGATGGTTTGGGTTCCAAATATTGAATTTTATTTCAATTTAATGAAATAACGTATAATAAACATAGGATTTAAAAAAAACTTTGCCTGCCTTAAAATGCAAAATCAACTTAATAGATCTTGCAGATGTGATTGGATAGCATGGATAAGTTTATTTGTTACACAGATATTAATTATAGTGCATTTATTGGATTTAATGACACAGGGTTTCTGTTGTCTTCCAGAGTTCCAGGATGTGAATGCGATGGTGATTCTTGGTTTTGGCTTCCTGTGCACCTTCCCAGTGCGGTATGGGTTTAGTGGCTCTGGATTCAACCTCCTTGTTGCCATCATTGCCACCCAATGGGCTCTCATACTGAACGGCATTGACTCCTGGTACAATACCAAGATTATCAGAATTGATTTGAAAAGGTACAGTATGGTTAGTGGATTTGCTTTAGTTATTTAATTATACAAAACATCATAAAGATTTATTCAGCACCGTGCTCTATTTCAACAATTTATTTCTGTTAATTTTAAAGATTAGGATTTAAAGCTCATGAAGACCCAAAATTCCTTTGATTAGAAAACTACAATATTATATATCACCTGTTTTAATTAATTACTGTACAAAACAAAAATCATTTTTAACACTTATATGTTGACAACATATTGACATGTTGCCATGCCATGTTTACCTACGCAAGCATGGTGACTTCATATTTCCCAGTAGAGCATCCCTGCTACATTCAACATAGCCTACAATGGGCCCAAAAGGCCATTGCTAAACAAGTTGACTGTACACAGAGTCTTATATTTAACCATAATAGTGGAAAGTTGAGTGGAAGGAAAAGCAACTGTAGAAATCAATATTATTATTATATTAACATGTTTCAGTAATATCCTAACTTATTTTCACCTCACCTTTGTATTCAGATTTGCCCCACTCTAACCTTTCTACCATTGATGTTTCCGTGTAGCATTATAAAGGCAGAGATGTGTGCTGTTTCTGCACTCATTTCAATCGGATCTGTACTGGGAAAGACAAACCCAGTCCAGCTCACCCTGATTGCCCTGCTGGAAGTGACAGGATTCGTCCTGAATGAATGGCTCCTCCAGACACTCCTGAAAGTAAGACTCTACTCTGAAAACCTTCCGTTTATTAGTATATTAAACCTTCAGTGGAAGGACTTAAAACTATACCCAAAAGTCAAATTCCTACAGCAGCGCATATATTTTGAACACATTCTTTACAAAAGATTATAAAAGTCATCATAAATGAATGATATTTTCTGGCTCCAGGTCCGGCCTCCAAACAGCATCATGCTGCTTCATGTCTTCGGGGCCCTCTTTGGACTCATGCTGACGTGGATCCTGTACAGAGATGGCTCAAAGCAGGGATTTGAGAAGGAGAAATTTGACAAGAAATCAGGGTTGTTCTCAATGTTAGGTGTGTAACAGACTTATATTTAGACATTTCAATATGTCAATATACAAGTCACAGCTCTTACATCACAATAGTCACTGTCTAATTGAATCCATAACAATTAACCTTTTGATTTTTGATTCCAAGTGCAGCATCAAAATACTGAAGATAAATTGAACTGTGCATTGTCTTTGCTCTCCAGGCGCTGTGTTTCTCTGGATGTTTTGGCCCAGTTTTAACTCGGTACTGGTGGTGGACGATCAAACCCGTCTGGAAGCGGTGTGCAGCACCTACCTGGCCCTTGCTGTTAGTGCTGTGACAGCGGCCGCTCTGGCTGTGCTCTCCAGTCCCAGGGGAAAACTCAACCCAGTATGATGTGATCCTTTGCATGCTCATACACTATTTTGTAACTTTCTGTAAAGCTTCAGGGCATACTTCTTGAGCTTGTTTTTGTGCCGAATATAGGAAAATAATTAGCTTGGCCATTATATTTGATATTTTTTGCATAATTTCCTCAACCAGATCCAAATGCAATCATGCATCCTTGCTGGCGGCGCTGCTGTTGGGGTTTCAGTGTCGGTAGTTCAACAGCCGTGGGAAGCCATGGCACTCGGATTCACTGCTGCCATATTGTCAACCCTGGGATACAGATATCTTAAGGTCATTATCTACCTTTACCTAAGCACTTTATTTTCTAAAATCTACACTTTAAACCTCTGCTCAACATTTTGTTTTGTTTCAGACCCACTTGCTGATTGCATTTGAGTGCCATGACACCTGCGCTGTTCTGAGCACGCATGGACTTCCTGGTCTGTTGGGGTGGCTCGCACAGCTGGTCCTGCAGATTAGAGATTGTGATGGCCACACTGTGTAAGAATGCACTCAGCAATCAAAATGCAAAAAAAAAAAAAAAAAGGAAGCACCACAAAATTTTTTGTTTCGTTTTAGGGCTGTCCGATTTGCCGTGTTTCACATCTGCACTCTCTTTACTACTGTCTCTTTAAGTTTGTCCATGGGAATCATAACAGGTATGTTTGTTCATAAGTTAGTTATATAGTCATTACACTCAATGTGATTTATTCTAAGCTCATTAGTTGGGTTGATTTTGATGCTATGGCTTGCAGCTAATAAAAACCTAAAATGTAGTTTCTCTAGCTATTAGAACATCACAGTTTTAAAAAAAAAATGCTTTTTTTTGTACAGAAGTGTGGATGTAACATGCAGTATATGGACATAACACTTGGTTGAGGCTTCATTTAGCGTGAGTGCAGCATGGCACGGAGGCATCAGCATGCGACTCTGCTGAGGTGTTAAAAGAAGCCCAGTGTGCCTTATCAACATCCTTCAACTCATTTGCTGGTCTCTTATTTCCTTTTGATAACAGACCAATGTGCGGACCAATCATATAGTCATTAAATCTGATCCTGGTGCTTTTAGCTGTATGGGCAGATGACATATCCTGCTGGAAAATGAAATCAGCGTTTCCATGAACCTCATCAGCAGAGGGTAGGATGTTATGCTCTAAAACCTCCTGGTGAAGTACTGTGTGCTGACTTTTGTTACTTTCTTGATTACAAAAAATAAAAAATAAACAAAACACCAGCAGGTGCCATGACACCCCAAATTATCACAGAATGCAGAAATTTAACACTGGACCTCAAGAAGCTTTGCTTCTGTCCCTCTCCACTCTTCTTCCAGACTCTGGGGCATTGATTTCCAAATGAAATGTTAATCCGGCTTTCATCTGAAAACTGGACTTTGGACCACTGAGCAGCAGTCAGGTCCTTTATCTCCTTAGCCACAGTAATACAATACTGATGTTGGCTCTGGTTCATGAGAGGCTTGACAAGTAATGCAACAGCTGCTGCCCAGGTCATGGATATGCCTGCGAAGCGTCTCTTGAAACACTGACTCCACAACTTTCGAACTTCCATGAAACTCTTTAATTTACTTTGCTTCACAACCCTTACATGACTGTTGTATCTTGTTCACCTATTTCTACCACACTTTTTCCTTCCACTGAGCTTTCCATGATCAAGTAAGGATACAGCCCTCTTGTTAGAATCTTTTGGGCTCACCCTACCCTGGAGAGCGTCAATGACTGATGGACAACCACGTTCATCATTGGGTGGGAAGTTGATGGCCACAACATCACATTTCTATATAAGAAATACTTTTTTTAGATCTGTAGTTTTCAGAGAAACTGACTTTTCATTAGCTGTAGACTATATAGATTATTTAAATGATCAAATATATGAACTACATTGTGTGGAATTAACATGCGTATTATAAGTTGAACGTTTTGATATGAATTCATTTTGAATGACATTTTAATTTGAGATGGCCCTGACTGACATTGAAAAAAATGATTGAAAGACAAATGCCAACTTAAAATCAAGCTTCAGCATGTTTAAGCTAATTTTAACCAAAATACTTTCTGTCTTAAAGCCTTTCTTCTCAAGTGGAAGTTTTGGAGACCCCAACAAAACAAAAAATGCTTTGATGACCAGGCTTTCTGGGAGGTATTCACACATAAATCTCAAAGAAAAAACAAATATCAGAAACAATAAAAATATTTCAGAGAATCACACTAATTTCTATTCTGTGAACTTGATGTTTTGCAGTTTCCCAACCTCGTGGTACGGAAGTGAGAAGATGAAGGAAAAAGATGATCAGCTCTCATCTTGGATAGGGCATTTCTACGTTAATCTTTGCTATTGAACATAACTTTTATCATTTTGTTTTTGTTTTTCTTAAGAGTAGAACTTAGATGTGTTTGTGCGAAAGAAATAAAAAAAAAAAAAAAAGAGAGGAAAGGCTGGATGATGAAAAGACAAAAGCCAAACTCATTTATAGCTCAGTGTGTTTAATGATGCTGTTATTGGAAACTGACTCAATGATTTACAGGAAAAACAAAACAAAACTGAAATCCAAACCTCTGTTAAAGCAACACCACCTTACAGTTCTGAAACCCTCTATTGTGGAAGAGTAAAATTCAACATTTAATCTGACTTAATATAGAGCAGATAACCCGTTAAAGCTGAAAACATTTTTCAAACCCCATATGGATACATTCAGTAAGAATTCAAATCATTCTAAAATATTACCTGCAAATTGCACCCAATTCAAATTTCCAAACGAACAGTTCAAACTAAAAGGATGATCTGTTAAAGAAGTGAGCCGACCCAAGGGAATGTTGCAGTAAAGCTCTGCTATATACATTTTGGTATACACAACTTGTAAACCACAATAAAAACATGGATACAGTCTGAGTGCAAACACACATTTAACGATGTGCCACCTTTGAAAGTCCTTAAACTTCACAGAAATCTATGACAATTTGTGCTTAGTTATGATTTAGCTATAATGCAGCAAAGAACATAAATTACACATTTTACTGTAAAAGCTAAAAAAGGTTTATATTTAAATGAATGACAGCTAAAGAATATTGTCTCATACAATATAGAAAGAGTGTTTAACCATGGACAGTTAGTGTTTTACTGCCAGAGATCCTCTGTGCGCCCAAACTTGAAGACCAAACCTCTACATTAGAGAAAGTCAAAAGATAATGAGTATCATGTTTCTTTTTGCTAACTGGATTGAATAAAAGATACAAATAATTAATGACAAACTTACCCGAAGAAAATGAATGCATTTTGGAAAAAAATGGCAATACCAGGATACACAGCAGGCTTCTCTGCAAAAAAAACAACAATTATATCAAGATTATCGAACCGTGATACTTTGTGAAGTACAATTAATGTAAAAGTCTTTACGTTTTACGAAGGCCTAAGCACTACATGGCAATATCATAAATCCCACTTACGAGGCACTACGAATCCTCCGAAGAGAATCCACATGGAGGCAATGAGGGAGCCGAAAGCCAGCATGAAGCCAATGAAGAGCCAAACTCGAGCACCTGCAAAGAGAGATAAGGGCGGGTGGGTTACCCCGGGCAACATGGTACAGCACTTCATGATTAGTCTGCTTTTAAAGCAGCAAGGAGAAGTTTAGAACATTAAAGTTATTGGTTTGGGGCTTTTAATGACTAATCAGAATTGTTCTTTATCACGAGTGGAATGACTATAAAACAAATAGAATGACTTTGAAAGGCATTGTTTTAAGTCAATCTTGAGGTTTCCCTGTTCCAAACAGTTTCAAGGAACAGCCCTGACCTCAATAGTACTATTGTAGAGTTACAACTGGGAAAGTGATCTGGAGTCATTTTTAAACATTGGTTCGATCAGTTCAAACTACTGTAAGCCAGCACGAGTCATCTAAACTCGTCAACATCTCATCGGGGCCTGTAAGAAGATAAAGAGTGTCACCTTCAGATGAAAGGAAAATATTTAACATGCTCACTTCTAACTAGACCTGAATGTGAACACATGCAATCAATTTCAAACCTGCCAATGTGATTGGACTGAATTGAGTCAAGTATGCATGTCTGTAGATAAAATGGATGTTGATTTTAGTAAAGGCCTCAAGTCAACATTCATTGTTAGTCAGAGCTGTATACATGTATTGAATTGTTTAAAGATTACAGGGAAGGCTGGTACTTCCCACACCAGAAAGGCTGCAAAAATGTAGAACTCTACCAGAAATCGGATTTAAAAAGTGCAGAAGATTAAATTTACTTTTCAAATTCATACAATAATTCCTACTAATAGTTTACTCAAAGTTGTTTTCCCACTAACACACTAAAAGTGGATGATAAGCAAAAGAATATGAAAAAAGACAACACTTGAGTTGCAAAAAAAAAACAAACAAACAAAAAAAAAACACTCATCCATGTACTAACCTGTCTGTCCAAGGCATCCCTCGCTGTAGCTGTCTCCCCTCACTTGGCCGTTAGAAACAGCATTTATCCTACACAAGGCAAATAGAACGAGAGAGTCAAAGAGAATGATCTCAGCTGTCTTTCAAAATACGTAAACATCGTTTTTTTTGAAAGATCCGAAAAATCCGATGTCAACGGATCTCATTTTTGGACGTTTCTTCCTCATAGAAAGTTGACCTGGAATTTGATTTGTCGTCATCACTTGGTCAAGTTTTCAGAAATTTTGATCAAAGTGGTGAGAGACATCACCTCTATGCTGTTCATGACAAACAGCAAAGGCTGTTATTATTAATGGTTGTAGCAATTTGCATCTAAACATTAGGTACCCCGACTAGAGAAAGGCGTTGGGGGATACACACAAAAAAAAACACATACTAATCATATGACTGAAACTCCAAAATGAAGTCATGTAATGAAAGCTACCACTCATCCATGACAATAGGGAATAAGAAATTACCTTAAAAAAAAAATGGAGATTCAAGCTTCCAAAACACCAAATAATGGAGCTTTGAGAGATTATTTATTTTCAGCAGAAAGTGTGAAAAAACTCCACTTACATGAGAAAGGCCACCGTGGCTATGACTCCACACGTATGATAGGCATGATGAAATTCTCCCTCGGTGGGATATTTCACTGCAGCATCAATGATGATCCACCATCCTGTGAAAAACTGCAAAAACAAGATGCACAATTACCCTCAGTGGTTGATGGCTGACATAAGATCACTAAGAAATACTCCTCTTCGTTATTACACACACTTAGATCAGTGTTTAGAACATTAAAACAAAGGCAAAACAAACACAGTCGCTCACACTAGCCTTTCCACAGCATGTTTGGACAAAAGAAATCATTGCAAATACCAGAACTCCAGCAGCTATGGATGCGATGGTATTTCTTCTCTCCCCCCAGTCCACATTGCACTCACAGTCTCCGCAACGGATTCCGTCCAGAAATCCTGACATGATTCTGGGGGGGGGGGGGGGGGAGAACACAAAATAATCCACAAGGACACATTACATCGTTTAAAAGAAAGAAAGAAACGAAGCAAAATACACGTTAAGATTGGGAGAGAGAAAGCAATAAATACTTTACTGCGCAGCCGCTGTACAGTAAATACGATGCTAAAACCTAGTTCGTACAATAGTATTGTACCTCAAGACTCATAGTCTAAACCAGTAGGTTTCTAACACCGATGAGACAACCACACAGTGAACGAGTGCGATTTTACACAGTAGAAAATGATAGTATTTTCAAAGGACAAACCTCTGGTCCTAATGTCTCTTTTGTTCGTCGCTTTAACGCTAGCAAACATTTCCTTGAAGATTTCTTGTTATAAAGTTACGAAAAATAGTGTCACAATTAGGACTGACAACGGTAACGACTGACAGAAACATGCGTAAGCGAGTTACAAATAATGTTTAAAGTGAGTTTCAAAGATAATTTACCTTTTTATGTTCGGTTTTTGATGTCAAGCCTTTGGTTTAACCCGACTTGGCTTCCGACAAGAAGCTCTCTCATGCACATGCGCAGTACATCCACACCCCAGCTTTGTTCATTCTGTTGCCTTCAAGTACCGTGCAGAAAATTGGACTTTTCTATCGCAATAAACGTAACATACAAATGTGCAAAAAAAATAAAGTTAACGGACAAATAAAAGGAAAGACGTTAAATTGTACCACATGATATTTTATTTTCTTAGGAATATTGTATATGTCACAAGTGTTTTTCCTTTAAATCAAACTTTTCTGTCATAAATATCCTAAGTCATAAGTATATTTTTTGTTTGTCATAAATAGACAAACAAAAAAAGCAACATTTACACTAACTTTATTGTAAACCATTAAAATAAGAAAGTGACAAAAACTATGATTGAACTTAAGACTGAATCATTTGGTTGAAATTCAGTAAAATGTGATGCAAATGCAATACTGAATTTGTATCTCTGTCCTCCCTTTAACAGTATTTTTGCTTGAATCGTAATCCAAACCTCTCATATCCCAAAATTATTAAAAATGTCTGCTTCATTTGCAAAACCACTGTACCACTGATCTAAAAGTATTCTTAGATTGTCCACTGAATTAAATTATCATTCTCAGTTAATTAAATTATGAACCTACTAGACCATTTAGATTGAGTTCAAATTTACTCTGACCCCCAGAACCAGAAACAAACATGAAGAAGCAGAATTCAGTTTTTATCCTCTAGCATGGAACAAATTTTCAGGGAACTGCAAAAATACTGAAACACTGAGTTCCTTTTATAGCCAAAAGTGCCATTTAGTCCAGCTAAATAAAATGTGTTTAAGCCACTACTTTTACCTGATCTTTTAAAAACAGAGCAGCTGTATTTTATTTTGAGTATCCACTATAAGAATTCTTCTGTCATTTTTGAAGAACCACTGCTTTATTGCTAATGTTAGGTTTCAAACAAAAATATCAAAAGCATAAGTAAGGAAAAAGCAATAATCGAAGTTGTATGGGATGTTAATATTTGTGGAAAGCTGTGTAAAAATAAAACCACAAGTGGATATTTCTAATTACCTACTGTACTGCTGAGGAAATTAAATGCATTTATTATATGAAACAAACATGAAACCTGCTAAAACTATCATTTGTTAAAATTAGTTGACTCTTAGTATTTATCCAAAGCTATAAAAAGCCATGGCGAAAGGTCCAGAGAGAAACAGGTTGCAGACGTATGCTTCAAGCAACACTTGCCAGAGTTGCCATTGATAAATAATACCTGGAAAATAATACATTTGAGTCTGTATTTCAGCTTTTTATTTCTTCCCTTTATTGTGCCACTGCAATGCATTGTGTTTTTGCTTAATGTTTCCATTATGTAAAACACTGTGAATTGCCTTGTTGGTGAAATTTGCTGTACAAATAAACTTGTCTTGCCTAAAATAATAGTCACTGCCTGGATAAGACAATGGAAAAGCATAACAAAAAAGCAAACTTGTAGGCTTCAGAGCAAAGGCTTAAAATGAACTCATCTAAAGGTAACTAAATATTTCACTAATTTAAATGATTAGGAACATTAGAGCAAAAAACATTTATTTTTTTATTCTCTTTGATTGACATTTTATTATATGAAGGGCTGAGATCAAAGCATTTTATTGTAAAAGAAAAATCATATTCGTGCTGTATAACACAAACTTGAGGAAGTCAACATAACATTTTCTTCCATATTTAATAAGAATCGTGTCTTGTGTGCAAGATGTTTGACTTAAGCATCACGTGTAAGTCACATGAAGTCATCAACCCCCACTGCTTGGCCCTTTTGCCACTAACACTCTATGAGACTAAAATCCAGTCATCTCTCTCTTTTTATGATAATCCTTGCTTAAATGAAGTATTTTTTTAAAATTAAACAATATAAACAAACCTTAATGTCAAATTACCAACCTATAAAATATATGCTGAAACTAGCACTTAAGTATGGAGAGTTTATTTTTGATGTTTGCCAACAATGAGCCATTAAACTCTTTAACTACATGGGTTGAAAACCATCTTAAAAGACTTCAAGCAATTGCAAAGAAATGTATAAGGACATAAGGATCACTCCAAAGTATCCAATGTAGCCAAAGGAGCCATTCATCCTCTTGCCTGGGTCTGGGAAGAAAGAAATAAACAAAACATTGTAGAACAATAAGAAAAGACAAACTAAAAAGTATTTGTTTTAAGAACATGGTGAGTCAACTGCTGTAGATTCACATATCTTTAGCAGATGTCCTGATTTTTTTTTTTTTTTTCACAAATAACCTTTTGCCTAGGTGGTATCTTATGTAAATAATTAAACAAAACTAGGTGAGGAGCAACCCATTTTGCAAGGCATTAGCCTAGGCGACACCCTCTTCTCGTAAAATGAAAAAGGCAGGGATATTTGGGGATTATATGTGAGCAATGTTGTAGAAAGAGGACTTGAAGTATTCTCAGTTGAAATCTGTGCACAAAACATATCCAAAGTGGGGGGTCTTACCTCCAGTGTAGTATCCCCATGCATAGAAGAACCTACTGGTCACCCAAATAGCACCCAGCACAGATGCAGATAACTAGTAAAACACAGACAACAGAAATCAGAGTCCGCCTAAGTAATGGAAATAAAATAAATAAATAAATGAGTTCATGACATCTGGAGAAAATACGCCCATCACTGTGACACCATATCTTTCGCAATTGGGGTCAAAGATCACATGATGATTGGCTGCCGTGTCGTTGTTCTGAGAACATTGAAATAAATACACGAACAAATAACGACTAAGTAAATATAAAATGACAAATACCGGGTAGACAAGGGCTGCAATTGTTTGGAAAACGAGCCACTGTGGGTACACCTCTAATGTGTTCTGGTGGGCTCTCTGGATGCAGTTGAACATTTGGTCCTTGTCGCTGTACATTGTGGGATACTGTAAAATAAACAAGCAGTTGCATTAAAAATGTTTTCAAACAAGTTGTAGGCGCGTCATAAAGACTTCAGAGACGTCTCCAAACTTCTCAATCTCAATCAAGTTACCTTCACTTTGTATTTCTTCCTGGCCCCGACAACCTTTGCTGCCAAATAGCCCAGCATAATCCAGCTATACACGTAAGTTAATATCACATATCCGTAGGAGGATGGCGCCTTAGCGAGCATGTTCATCTTGGAGCAGTTTATCGCCTGCGTGCAGGTTTCTGGAGACGCGGAACAAGGAGTTAGCGAGTGTTCACTCGGTGGTTAACTCAGCCAAAAGCTGTAGACATATATGAGTAGAAGCTGTAACTGGTTCGTTGCGCTGTAGAAACCACATGGTCCGCCATATTGTGAGTGGCAACCGCTTCTTGAAGACCATAAGAAATATTTGAAAATAAAATACTAAGTATGACCGAATCTGTATCACTTTATTATCGTACCCGTAGAAAAAAATGGCCTTGCAGCGAAGTAAAAAAACAAAAAATTATATATATATGTATATTAAAACCAAATATATACTCAGTCACTCCACTCTACAACTGCATTGCAAACTCAATGTAAAAACAACAGTAAAAATATCAATTCAAACCACCTGAAATGAAATGACAAAACTATCACCCACATATTTTGAATCTTTCTGAGTAATTCTAATAAACCAAAATGAACAATGCAAATAATCATGAAATACGGGCCATATAATTCAGAAAACGTTAATAAGTTATGCATTTAATTCATTTGTACTTAAAATAATCAATTGCCATTTAGTTCATTTGATTCCGCTACTTTGTTTTGTCAACAATAATAATTTAAAAGGTGAAAGTCACATTTTTATATATTTTAGATTTGTTTTTCTGAATGTAACTGCTCTTAATATTATACAATAAAAACTGTATAAACTGCAATTTTATAAATATCATGATCAAAATATCATATATTTCTTTAATTTTAATGGATGCCAAAATAAACTTTAGTAAAACAAATCTATCCTCACAACACGTGACTGTTATTGAACAGCTAATGTCACAACGAAAGTCTTGATTTTCTTAACGAAAGATCTTACATAAATGTTTTTTATAACTGAAATATGACAGAATGGAAAATACTTATTCAACTTAATACTACACGCAGATAATATACACTGCTCTACTGTTTATTATCCAAGAAAAAACTGCAACAGATGTCTAAAAAAGTGTCTCCCACACAGATAAATACTTACAAAGACGAAAGAAGCGCCTTCCGAGTGTTCATGAGCCTCCAAACTGCAAAAGTTCTTGTTGCCAAGGTTACCAGTGAAACTTTGGCAGAGCGCTCACTCTGTCATGTTTCCACAAATATGACAAAGATGTCAAATTTCCAAACCATTTTTTTCTTTAGCTTTTCTTAGCATGAATTTAGTCTCACAACTTGTTAGCTATTAACTTATTTTCCAACTTATTATTAATAGTAAATTAATAAGTAAACAAAAAATAAATAAATAAATGAAAAATACAAACCCCACATTTTACCTATACTATTTTCAATAGAAATGAATAGATTTCTAATACATAAAACACGCATAATTACAGTAAACTTCGAAATCGTACAATATTACCTAAAGATTTTTTTTTTCTCTAGTACACTTTTTTCTAAAAATGACCATCACAATATGGCGTTGACAGAGGACATGGCTGAACCTGTGCAATCTGTTTTTCTACGTCTACTCAAAGTAAACAGGAGACGTTACATAAAATGTCGCGAGATCTCCCGCGACGTCTGCGATTAAGGGAAAAGGACAATGATTTCATTTCCTCCAATGTAACGTCCAAATAGGACAAAGATACATATAAAACATGAGAATAACACTGTGTTGGTAAGTCAACACAAACATGATCTGTTACAAAGTACACAGCTGGGAGATAAAACTATTATTTCCAGCATCCAAATTCAAGCATTGACAACAAATAGCTGATATTTTCATTTTATTTTGGAACATAAAATAAACTGACACTGTATTATTGAAGGGTTAATAAAGCGATGCTTCTGGAACTGCAGAGAATCTCATTGCTTTTCTACACTGACCTGCACTTTAAGATGCAAAGCAATTTTTGCAAACAAATTATATTTACATTTTTCACTTAACTGCAAACCGAGTAAATCTGTTATAAAATAAGTTTAATGTAGCTCTCAAAAGTGAGCTGTACTTTCACCTGCAATAGACGAATGATTTAGCATACAGATTTAGCAGTTAAAAACGTTTAACACAGTGGTGTTACTTTTGGGGTAATCCTAAATAAGTAAAAATGACTGAAATAAAGTGAATTCGTTATAACCCATAATTCAAATAATACAGGCTTGTTAACCGTACAGCTTTTACACAATGGACCATATACTCAACTATTGCATACTATGAAGCTAAAAAGGCTGAAATTGTGTCTTCACCACTTCTTTAAATTTTATGGATTTATTTCCGAAAACCACATTATGCTGTGCACTTACATAAGCAAAAAGTAACCCGTAATCATCCATTTTACTGAAGGCGCTGGCCGTTGAAACTGATTCAATTCTTTTGGATAGTTCAGAAATTGGATTTTCTTTTTAATTCAATCTCAACTTCACAGTCATTTTGGAACAGAAAATAACAAACTTCAAAACATTTTTTGGTGAACAAATGCATGGTGACTTGAATTTGGAGAACACTGGGCTTTTCCCGCTAACTTAGAAGAGTCTTAATAGTGAGCTGGTCAAAAACGTCGAATCGACCGGGCAGCACACGAATGGAAATTTCCAGAGGCTTCTTAAAATCAGTTGCAGCTGCAGTCTCATCGTCATTCGAGTAACGACAACTGGAGGAACAACATTGGAGGACACATTTCGTTCTTTTTCCAGCATTTGGAAACAAGACAATATATCTGATAGCTTTTTAGCTGTTTTTCTACACTCGCGCCTTGTGAAAACAAACGTTTAAGTGTTTTCTACATAGTAGCCGTTTCTGTCGACGTTTTTATAAGGAGACCAACCAGCTACATTTAAACTGGTAAGACTACAGCAACACGCCTATATTTTCGTTTCTTGGGGGCTTAGTGTTTATAGAGCACTGTTTTTTTTATGTTTTGTGTAGCTGTTTGTTTTTAAATTGATACATAAGCGTGGTTGTTTAATCGCCCAAAGAATTTATTGTTTGAAGAACTAGAGCCAAGCTACTAGCCGAGCTCTGTTAGCCTGCGAGTCTGGAAATTTCCAGAACTCTTCGGTCAGCCGTTGGAGTTACGCAACGCTACTGCAGTCACTAGGGGCAGTATTGTGTAGAATTTAGTTACATCATCCATATCTCTATACAGTACATATTCAAATGTTTTTGATATTTGTATAATAGACTATCTAAACTTAATGAAATTAAGTTACGTTTGCTTTACATCGATACATATAGTAACTTTTTAATTTCCATCTTTTTTTTTTTTTTTTTTTTTCAGCCTTCGGCAGAAAAAACTGAGAGATGGCTGCACAGGTTGACTCGCACTCTGATATGGCACAGGCTCGCCAGAGCGACGGCATCAATGTGATCTTCGACCAGAAGAGCCCAGGCTCTTCACACTCCCGATCTCGCTCACGATCCGTTAGCAGCTCTGCCAGCAGCCGTTCCACTGGTTCTGACTACAGAGGGCGTAAAAGCCGCCGCGGACGCAACAGGTCTTCATCCTCCTCATCTTCATCGTCTTGCAGGAGCGGGTCATCCTCTAGCTCCAGGTCCCGTTCCAGGTCCCGATCCTATCCGCGATGCCACCGACATTCTTCCCGCTGTAGATGTGATAATCACCGCAGTTATGGCGGCGACCGCTACCGCCGGTCCCCACCCAGGCGCTACAGGGCACACTCCCGCTCCTTCAGCCGGTCCCCGCCCCGCCGCTATAGGGGACGTTCTCGCTCCTACAGCCGATCCCCACCACGCCACTACAGGGCTCATTCCCGCTCCTACACACGCTCCCCGGTATCAGACAGATATTCCCGCCATCGCAGAAGCTATAGGTCCAGGTCCAGGTCCCGTTCTTGGTCTCCAGCACGCTGGAGTAGGTACAGGGGACCAGCAAGTGAGCTGAGATGCAGATTCTCTCGATCTCCTTCCATGCCCTACAGGGGGCGATCGCGATCCAGGTCATCTGGACGTTCTGTCAGTTTAAGCCTGCGTGGTGAGTAGACTTTTTTTTTTTTTCTTTTTTCTTTGCACAGGTGGTGGATAGTATTGATTGAATAACTGTCTTCTCTATTTTCATTGTGGTCCACAGACAAAAGGGAACTCCTTGAAGTTGCCAAGGCCAATGCTATGCGAATGCTTGGAGTGGAGAAGCTGGACCTTCCTGAAAGTGTGAAGCCCATCCTGTCAGAGCAGCCTGCAGCCAGAAGTTCTTCACCAGAGCCTGTTACAGGGGTGAGGCATGGCTCCCAAAAGACTCACTTAGAGGTGAGTGTTTTTACTAATGATAGAAAAAAAAAAAATGCCGTAGAAGAAATTACCTCCTCAGTCTCTGAGAAATTCTTTGTAAACTCTATTTTTTTTATTTATTTTATATATATTTTTTTCGTAGCTACAGTACATTGCTATTGGCTTGGTGAAAGTTGCATAGAAGTAACTATACATGTTTTGTTTCTTTTATAAATGTAGGTTCTTCTAGATTTAAGTTCCTTACATGATTTTTTTTTTTTTTTTTCTTGAGAGCACACCAAATATATTACCTGCTCTTGGTCTAGTTTCTTTTCTTTTCTCTCTTTTTTTTGTGTTATTTCCTGTCTTTTGTTGACCTGACCCATGAGGGAACACACCTGCTCTCTGTATTTATTCCTGTCTTCATAGATAACATGACAGTGGTCTCCTTCACTCATCGGCACCTGGGATTAAAAGGCTGTCATGTGACATGGGTGACAACCATTTGTTTGCGTTGACATGTTCTCTGACTTTAGATGTTGCAGTATGTTTAATATATGGAATAAGCACATACAGTTAACATAGCAATTCACTCTAGATTACATGCATATGCTTATTGCACAAACGTGTAAATAATTTAGTTAGGTGTTAGTTCTGTGCCATTACAATGTATTTATGCTTTCAGATGAAATGGGTTATTGTTACTTAGCGGAATCTTCCACTCGCTGAAGGAGCACAGGTGTGTGGACTGCATTATAATGACTATTCCAGTCAAGACAACTCTTCTCCATATCCTAAAGATAAGTTGGTACACCAGATGTGTGCTGGGGAACTTGCGTCTTGAACACTGTTCCATCACTCTTCCAGTTTAAACAAACTAACTTTTATTATTTTATACAGCTTCAAGGTCTGTCCTTTAGATATAATTTAAGTAACGAAGGGCCGCATGAAAGCTGCAGTTTGAAAGTGCAATATGTTAAGTAGAATTGTTTAACTAGACCTTGAAGTCCATCAGTTTAAACTTCAGGTTGAAGAACAGTTCCTTGCTCATGAGTAACTTGTAATCTGTTTCTCTCCTTGAATTAGGACGAGGCAGAGCCTGGTGTGTCCAGTCCAAGGATGGAAAGCAGGAAAATTGCTTTCAGTGTAAATGTAAGTGACTCAAAAGTGCACACAATCTTTTCAAATGGGTATTATCACACTCGGAACAATCTGGAATAAAATAGGTATTTATTTATTTTTTTTTAATTTTCTAGAATTCTGTTGCCAAGCCAACAGTGGTGGCTCCATCTCCTGCAAAGGTAACTCCCAGGGTTGACAGCGTTGAAAGCCGGAAGCCCTACGGCCATTGGATTCCCATCAGTTCAGGCCAAAACTCCACTCCAAACAAACACCCTTAAGCTATTTCTGTGGCTGGGTACATGGACACTGTAAATAATGTACATAGTTTGTGAAATATCAATCTTGTGGTCATTTTCTTTCAGATGTTAAAGATTTAAATGGGAAGCTGTGAAGAATTCGTTCAGGTGGGATTATTCCTTTTCCTCTGTATTGTGTATTTATTAATAAAGAATTGAATCAAGAATGATGTCTTTTTTTTTTCTTTGAACATTGACTAAATGGATTTGAGTTGTGACATAATGTTGGCAGTGTTACTAACTTGCCCCTCAATATTTTCTTAAATGTTTGAATTGAGTTTGTTGAATGTGTACAGTAGCAGTTCCTAAAAATCCCACATGATGGCACTGTTTTCTTTTAAATCATGAGCAATTATTCTGCCTCTACAGGTTTAGATCCTAATCAGAAGGAATGTGTGTAATTTATTTCAAATTGGTTCATGGTTTCCCAGTTCGGTATGATGCATCTCTACCTTTGTTCTTACAAAACTGAGAGATAAATTTGCTGATTTTTACAATCAGGACATTGTTACATCTTTTCAAATGGGTATAATCAAACTCAGAAGCAGGTGTGTTTGGTGTTGTGGCTGATTTTCAGCAACCCTAAAGGTTGCTGGTGGTAGCCTTGACAGTATCTTGGCACAGGTGCTAGTAAATTATTGCTGAACTGCAAAGCTTGTAATTGAGAGAATTATCACTGTAATAAAATTAATTGCACATTGGAATTTCTCACAGCCAGACCACATGTCTGTGTTTTAACATGAGCTCAGACAACTGCTTTGATAGAAAATCTACCTCAAGTCTGTCATGATGCTGGTTTTTTTTCTAACTTGGATCAATATTGGAAGTGACACTGAAATGTGCCATAGCTAATGTTTCTCTAACAGCATGCCCAGGTATATTAACCTTGGAGAAGGACTAAAACCATGCATTTTTATAGAATCTAATTAAATGTTTAAAAAAAAACACTAAATGGGTGCATTTAACTTCCCAAAAAGGTCCTGCAGAGGGTGCAATGCCACTTCATTTGCAGATCAGAAATAAGCTTGCATGGGAACCTGTTTGCTCCTCTGAGCCACAATCACAAGGCTTTCTTGGTCACATCACAGCCATAGGCAAGTTAGTACTGAGATGAAGGTATGATGGTAGTTAATATTTATTCCTAAGCTTAAAATATTTCAATCGTAAGACCACACACAGCAAACACAAAAGCCAATAATCAAGCAGGATTACTGTGTAATTAGACATGGTTTATTAAAAAGGGAGGGGGAATATCTTTTCTAAGGTTTAATACTGTACAAAGTAACAGAAGACAATATTATAAGAGATGCATGTCAGATCAAATCCACCAATCAAAGGACTCACAGATTGCTTAAAAGCATAAGCAAAAAAACAAAACCAAAATCAAGGCATCCATAAAGAAAATCACTGAGGCGACGGGACAGACTAGACGGCTGTTCCTCTCTCCAAGTTCTGTTTGATCTCTGCTGTGTATTTGCCATAGAAGCGCTCTGCCTTCTTGTTGAACTTGGCGTTCCTTTCGTTGATGTAGTCGATGTCTGCATCGTCGTTGTACGCCCTGCGCCGGCTGTATTTGGCACGCTTCTCAATCCTGACAATCGCAAAAAAAAAAAAAAAAACAATCCATGAAGGACTGCATGAACCAGTGTGGCCCCTATCCATGGCATATCCAATAACAATAATTGTCTGCAAGCAATATTTTTGGGGGCATGCGCTTAAATTTGGTAGGGTGAGTGGGGATGGAAAACCTAACACACGCGTACATGCTCCGAGGAAAATACTGTCAATTCGTGAGCTCCTACTCTTGATTCACCATGTCTTCAAAGCATTATTGTGCGTCATCCCTGGCAGCTAGGTCCTTGTCTAATGTTCTACAGTTGCATCTCCAACACAAGTCTAGGACTGAAATACAGAACAACTTGGGGAAACACTTGCAATCAAAAGTTAAGGAGCCCAAACATTAATACTTGAGGCACACCAGAGTGCAGATACTTTTTAAAACAACTTTATATATATACACACACACACACACACAAGGAAAAACTAAAGTATGTATTGAAATGCACATTACAAATTGCTTCACAGAGCAAAATAAGAAAATGCTTCATTACTTGCAAGATGTAATGGAGTAATGGTAATACTAGGTGCAAAAAACATCTACTATCTACACTGACAGGCTTGTCCCAGTTGTATTAGCTCTTACTGTATTTCCTCATAAATTTTAAGATTAACTGTAGGGTTGGACCGGGATTTATACCCTGGAGTTGATTTTGTTTCAAATTAGACAGGCTCTGGTCTATCACAGAAGCCGACTTATATCGCTGACACTTACTGTATCTCCACACTATGTTTGTGGTGTGCCAGTCTGACTCAACTCACTCTCATTCTGAGATAAATGAAAAACAGGAATTGTTTCTATAGCCTGAGCCAATGATAAGTACCAAAGTTAAGGTAGATTTCCAACATTTGCTTTTCAAAAAGGGGTTTAAGGCTGGGTAACAGGGTATTAACAAGGATTTAGTATTTCTTCATACTTTTAGCTTCCTATGCCATTCTTCTGCTACTTTCTAACGAAGATGGATCAGTTGACCTGAGAAAGCTGCCATATCAGACTGGCACTGGATTGGAAGCTCAAATTACCTAAAGGTCAAGACATAACAGGGAACTTCTATAAATTTACAACTGTGACTTACTGTTTCTCAACATCCTCCACCATGCGGTCAATGCCCTCCTTTGCGGGAACATGGCTGCCGTAGCTCAAGCTATTGGACGTGGGGTAAAAATCCTCACCGCTGTGAAGCAGCACCGGCAAAAGAATTAGAAACACATAACCAAAGATAACCAGCATTTTAACACACTTAAATTGACTTTTCTATTCCACCATTGTAATTTCAAGCATCCAAATAAAGAAGATGATGCTGCTGCTTCTGGGCATACATGACAGTGGACTCCTTTGCTAGGGTGCATGTGGTAGCAGTAAAAGGATAATAAGCCTCCAGGCACCAAAATCCTCTTGACATTAGCATGCATGTCCTGTGCAGCTACACTTACATTTTTTTTTTTCTGGATTGTGCAACCATGTAAAATAAAATCCCAGAGGAAATTGAGGAGTGCATGGCTGAACATCGACTAAACTCTTTATGAACACATGATGGGTGACTTCTGAGTTGGTTGCACTGGGCCAATAGCTACAATTCATCTTTTTTATTTGAGATTTCAATAATGCCCTTCAATCTACTTCATGATCCGTATTTGGCTTTTTGTCACACAAATTTTTAATAATAGACATAACTGATGTGATAATGCGAGTAAACAAAGGCTGCTTCAAATGATAACAGTATACACTGAATTTGTTGTTGTTTTTTTATCTTAAAAGCTGTTAGTTTTATGCCAAATCTTTTGGGATACACCTTTCAAATATCTGTATAAATCATAGGGATCCTTATGATATTTTTTGCCAAATGTGAGACAAGCCTGTCTATTGTTTTTGATCACCAATGCGTTTCACATTAGAACTCGCGCAAGGATGCCATTTCGGATGAATCTCTTTTTATTGTTGAATCATGAACACTGCAAAAACACAATGTTACAAAGTAGTTGGTCTGGTTTTCAGTGCAACTTTGTAACCGTTCAGCAAGATATTGGGACTTATTTTAAGTAAATAATTCCTTAATATTTATACGAAGGAGTTAGTAATATCCTTAGTTCTGCGCAAGAGGCACAGAACTAATCTGCTGGTTCCACTGCCACTTAAAAGAAAAAAAAACATTAAGCAACGATTTACTTAAAACAAGTTCCTATATCTTGCTGAAAAGTTACTTGTGCGTTAGTTTTGTCTTATTTCAAGTGTACTAAGGTAATTGTAATAGAAAGTAGACTGAAGATACTTGGCAAGATTTAGTGTTTTCGCAGTGTACATAATTTAACATCAGAGAAGAATTTACTGCATTTGGAGGTCTATTAGCCTGTGGTGTTACCACACATGTTCTATTTAACAAATTTCTTAATTTAACTGGTCCGGCTGTAAACAGTCCGGCTGTAAAAGAGTAAAAATCTTGACATCTCGAAAAATGTTAAATCACATACAAAACTCCATTCTGTACAGCACTGTATTCTTCCACGCTTACCTTTCCTCCCTTTGCTTCTCATAACTTTGCAAATCTGGTCTGATTTGCTTGGTGAGTCTCTGGTACTGTCGGAATTGGGCCTCTGCATAACCTGTAGTCCATTGTGTGTGTGCGTGTGTATTTGTGGGAGATGGCAAGATAAAACCAAAAAAAAAAAAAAAATGTTATAATTAGTGGAACAAACAGCAAGCAGACACGAGGCACAGTAACACAAGCTGCAGCTGGTTAAGCAGGGCCGAAGAGACATATTTCCTCCTCCCATCCTCTGTCTTGAATCCCCTCTGGTGGAGAGAGATTGAGACATTGGACGACAGCCACATTCAGCAGCAAGTTCTTTTCTCTACAGTTTAAATTAGGAGACGTATTGCGTCTACGTGCTTATATGGAGTACTTGCTGCTTCACAGCCTTCCATCGTGGAAAACTGGCCGTACAAAAAGTCAGGATGTTTCTCACTCACACACTGAAGCACAGTGGAAGAACAGAATCCCAACGCTCTGCTTTTGGAATCGACACACTACATTGCATTACTAATCACTAGATGAAAAGGGTTCAACAGCGTGAGAACAGGGTTACCCACGCCCAAAATAAAACTGTTTGATCTAAACGGCATTCCCTAGAATGTTAATTTCAGATATAGTTAAAACGCTCACAGTAGGATTCCAGACTGAATGTAATCTGGAACTGACAGCGATTTTAGTGTGTGACACAATGTTTGGTAATAACATTAGCTGTGAAAGATCCTAAACAGAGATCAGATCAGATAGATAAGACTGTCGCCTGTAGTTCAAACTAAAGTGAATCCTGTGAATTGATCATTAAATTGAATACGTGGGTGGTGAGCTGCCTATTTAATAGAATCCTTGTGGTACCTTCAAGTTATGGTGCCTAATCTTATTAAGACGGGATGGAACATGTGCGCACAAACACTCCTCCACCCACCCAAAAAAAAAAAAAAAAAAAAAAACCTATATATTCTTTCTCATTTAATATTACTGCATTGTGTACAAATTGACAACTCAATATGGGACAGATTTTCCATTATTAACTATAACAAAAGAGGATAGAAAAACAGCATTTAACATTATTTAGTAGCCATTCTACCCAGAGCCATCATCAATTATTATTTTTCTGCAGGAGTAATGTTAAGGCATATCTGTTAGAGAGCAGTTGCCTTAGAAATTCAGAATTTTCCATGACGGACTATTTTATTTTAAACAGCTTTTATGCCATTTCTTCTTCATTTTTAAACACGTTAACGGTACCGTAAATAAATGCTTCTTAACTTTGTAACAGGGTCCACAAAGAGGTGCTATGAGGTGAAAGTGTGGCATGTTCACCAAATGGAAGTTTATTCTGAGAGCTGGTCCCTATTCAACCAATTCTCTCTATTCCTAATATTTGATATTTTCAATCTGTTAAAGCAATTTTATCTTGATAAAACTTGCATTTTAAAACATATGCACCACTGTCATAATGATTTATTTCTGAATAAAGCAGAGGGAAAACCTGAAACTGGACATCATAAGTTAGATACAGCACCAGTGTCTTTATCTAATACTATCTGACTAGGTTTGTTGTAGGTAGTATGATCCCAGTGAGTACTATGCAGCTTACATCCTGTGACCACTGAATGCACAAGCTTTCTATTAATACCAAAAGAAATCTGTTTAAATAGTGAAAAGGGTATCTGACTTCATCTTCAAATGGCTGACATGTGACCTGTAATGCAGGTGAAACCAAACAGAACTGAGATGTTTTCTTTCAACGTCTAAGTGAAGCCATCAAACCTGCGAATCCTGTGTCCGGATTCTTCTTCTTCTTCTTCCTCTCCCATCGCTCTGCCTCATCAGCAGTGATTTCCAACAGCTTCACTCTGTGATAGTCCTCACCACGAGCCGCACATTCCTTGAAGGTAAATGTTCAGTCAGAGCTGCACAATATATCATACCTCAATCTTCTCTGCAATATCAACGTGTGCAATGACTCAATCACGAAAGATTGCACTGATAGGTGTCATTGTAAAAAAAAACACTAAAACTCTATGATACTTGTCAATAATATAATTAATCGACTTGGAGTTTCACTCTCCTTCATTTCCACATCTGGTATAGATCTCATCTAGCTCTTAAAGCTCAGGGACATTGTTATGATGTAAGGGGAAGTGAGCGGTGATCAAAAATCATTGGTTAATTGCAATGTTGTACTGTTTTCTTGCTACCTTGTGGCCTTTTTTAAAAACAAACCAAGTTAGGTACCAGGCCTGCAAAACGTTAAGAAAACATTAAACGGCTATATTTTTCTACAATATTGTGGTTAAAATATCAACTGCCATTAGGCCACATTTTCTTCCCTCTTTTCTTTCTTTTTCCCATTGTGATGACAGACGATAGGGTCATCATCTGTCGGAGCAGCAGAACACATTTGACAGATTAAGAGTTATGCTAATCTGTATTAAGCCTTGGTTTACTAAGATGTAATTAATGAGACAACAATGGTAGGGTAATTATCATCCAGCCGGGGAAATATTATAATATTATTGTCAAGCAGAGTATGAATGCATGGCTCCTGAAATATTACAGCTACTAAAAATTGGTTCAAGTAGTCCTTTTTGGTAGCAATATTCAACATATTGTGTACTAAAGTTTTGAAAATAAAAAGGATGAGTTTATTACAAATTCTAAGGCCTTTTAACAAGATGCCAAAGAAAGAGCCAGTCTAGAGAACAAAAAAACAACGGAATAATAAGTATGTTTACTGGAATTAAAGTTATTTATTGCCTTTATTTTTTAGGTTCTCCATCATTCTGTACGAATTGCTATACAAATGTTCTGATGATTAACATTATGACCATATTAATTATTTCCATTAAGACAGAAAACCAGCAGGTATTTCTACTGTTGCTACAGTAATTGATTATTATTGGTTAAAAAGCAGCTGTTTCATGTTATAAACTTTAGTTTAAAAGTTTGTGTGAATGTCATAATACCTTGAGCATTTTCGCTCAAGGAATTCAAACCATAAGAATTTGATTCCAGCCTATGCATAACAACGTCAGGAGATGAATCAGCGGGGTAAGAGTGATTTCTTGAATACGCATTTTGGAAACTTCTGTTTCTTTAGTGAAGCAAGAATAAAGAAATGCATCAAGGGCAAGAAGATAAAGTTTTGCAATTTTAAAGAATCTTTATTGTGAAGGGCTAACTGGTAACCATCTGCTTTAAGGTACAATCAAAAAACTACAAAAACACCTGTAAATCTCTTGTTCTACCATGATTGAATTTCTGCAATAATAAGTGTGGAAAGATGATAGAGTATAAAGACATAAATAAATAAATCAAGACTTCCTAATATGAAAAGCTTTGCAAACTAACAATAAGGAACTCAAGAGTGGGCCAATGGTTTTAATGTAGTACTGTATTACAGACATAGTGGAAAATACCTTTTTCTTTTCATCTTCGGCAAGCTCCCACTCCAACCTGGATTTTTTAGCTTCCCAGTTTGAAGGAAGTTTCAGCCTCTTGTCCTCCTCCACCACCTCCTGGTGATTCAGTTTACGAGCCTCATTCTGCATTGAAAATAAGATTTATAGGAAGATATTTTGTTATATGCTGATGAGGTTCACACACAGACGCTTAAACGGGTATTTCCATAAGCTATTTGTCATTTACCGAAAAATACAGATGAATCTGGCAACAACTCACCCGTTTAAAATGCAACTCTCTGAATTTACGTAGTCTTTCTTCTCTCTTCTGGGATGCCGCAGTTTCGGTCGGTTCTTCTTCAGTAGCGGCAACTGTGTCCTTAAAGAAAGAGAAACATCAGGATATATACAAAAGGCGACGCAAATCATTCGTTTATTGTGATCAGTTTTTTTTTTAATTACGGTTTGAATAGCCGAACACAGCTGACGGATTAAAAGTTAGTTAGCATGCAGGCTAACTACAGTTAGCTTAGCACAACACGACATTTTAAACAGCAATAATTCAACTAAACCGATTCACCTCTTATATATATACAATCAGCTAACAATAACTACTGATTGTCTTTCAGCCATACAAATATTTTCCCCATGTAAATAACACTATAATACGACTACCTTACTACAGGACGCCATTGTTGTTCTTCCTTCAAGAAAAAAAAATCGGAAATACGTCAGTGGTACCGGACGTTACGAAAGTATCAAGGGAAGCTAAATGTAATATTGGTCATGATGAGACAATGATAAATATAACCAAATAGGTCTCATAAATCAAAAGAAGACATCTAGCAACACACATTGTGCAGGTGGCTTTAACTACGAGAAGCTGAAGAAGAGACTTCACATTTAGTATACACATGGAATATAAAGAAAAAAATAAATAGAGGATATCCAGTATCAGCACGGGGACTTTCCGTTACACAAATATTTTTATTGAGATGTTTTTATAAATAGATATAAAAATAAAGCCTCAATACAGACCTTAGGTCTGGACTTTATTTATTTATTTCAAAAATAAAAGCAAGAAAGGAGAGAAAAAAATTAAATTAAAACAAATTATCATACCCAATTGACATACAATTCTATATTGCCTGTTCGAAAAAAAAAGGAGCAGTTAGAAGATACAAAATCTTATGATTTCCTGACCCTTTCATACTCATCACTTACAAACAATTAAATGTCCAAACACCAGATAAACATAAATTATTTCCACCTTACATGACATTTAAATCTCACGTTTTCAACTTTAGATGTACAATTTATTTAAACACTTTTTATATCATCAATAGCTTTTATGGTCTTTGAAACACTCATCTTATACAACATATAACATATTTCCCAATAAACTCCTTTTTAAATGTTTTTTTTTTAAGTTGGTTTATATTTGTACTTTTTTGAACTCATCATTCAATCCATTCCATGCATCTACTCCTTTGATCAGGCCATTCTAACACACTGATATACTGGGAGCTGTCAGAAATGATCTCTAGTGGAATGGTGTTTATGTTTTTTTGATCAATTAAATCCTACAATTATTGCACAGTTCCTAGTACATTTAATTTCTTCATAATGTGGTAGCCATCATTCTGCTTTAATGATGGAGCTATGTGCATTGATATGTAGGATATGTTTCGATTTTTACCATTCCTTTGTAACTCTGGCTGTATGTTTAGGATTGTTATCCTTCTTGAAGTTGAATCTCTGCCCTTGTTTCAACTCTTTTGCGGTTTCTTACACTATATTTAGTTTAATCCATCAACTATCTAGCCTCCCTGACCCTTTAGAAATGCCTTCCCATGGCATAATCTTCCACAACCACATTTCATTGTTAGCTTGGTTTAATCAGAGTGATTTGAAGTCTTAGTTTTCTACTATACTTTTTTTTTTTTTTAAGTTCAATGTTGTTCTCGTCTGAATGGAGCACCATGTGCCACATGTTTGCATGGGTCTTCTACGTGACTTCAGGCAAACTGAAAATGTGACAGCTTTCCTTCAACAATGGATTTTTTCATTCCTGTCTTTCATAAGGTTTCTATCTTCAGAGCCAAGTTATTACACATACAAAATACTGGCAAAGATGTTGTATACTGAAAACAAACAACTATCTGCATTCCAACTAATTTTAGTAAATAGCACAACGAGGCCTGTCGCGATAAACAATAAATCAATTAATCGCACGATAAATGAAAACTATCGACCTCATTTTAATTATCGGCTTTATCGTTTCTTCGGCTTTTTTCTTTCTTTTGATGACACTGGATGAAAAAAGCGCCAACTCCGGTGCTCTCCACTTACCCTCCCTTCCTCATTTCCTTAGTGTAATGCCCAGTTCACACTACACGATCTTAAGAGTTGTCGGCCGATTGTCAAAACCTGAGACCACACATTAACCGACAGAACGGGTTAATGAGTGGTTAATGGATACAAAATAATGGCTACAAGTCCAGTTAACTAATTTTAAAACCATTAATCAATGCTTTATTACAGTCTACCTGCAATGCATGTGGCTAGTGTCAGCGTAAAGTCCTGACTGAATGAATATCATTATAACCTATTTATGTCACGTTAACGACGAACAGCTGAAAAGTTACCGGGTATGCTGCGGTAGCAATTTCGCTCCAACTCCCCTCCTTGTCATTTCTGTGGGTATCCTTTGCACGAAATGTTGAATAAACATTAATGTTGTTTCCACATATCATCTCCAATGTCCGCTGGACTTCGGGTTGCGCCGATTGGGATTCCTTTCCGTAATTTTCCCCTCACAAAGCACGGAGGGGAATCCGCGCTTTCTGATTGGCTACGTGTCACATTCAACAGGCTGCATTCACGCTCCTAGTCGGGAAAAACACCTGATTTAGATTGGAGCTGCCACGACGATCTACAGTAAGACACCTCACACCATAGGATGATCAGTTACGAAAACAGCAAGCGACAATCTTAGAACGGCCAGCGTTCTAAGGGGTGTAGTGTGAACTATTGCATCAGGTAGTCGGATGTGCCCGTCTTCTCTATTTAAATCTAATGATTACTGAAGGGCGATATAGTTTACAGACTTCATAATCTGCACTCTTTTGGTTGAATGCAATATTTATTTTCGCTTTGATTTTATGTTGTTTAGTTTTTAATTCAAGTGCATTTTTTGTTAATGGAGACTGAAAATCCATTTTATTTTTGTTTTTGGTTGTTTTGTTTATTTTGTTTATCAGTTCCAGTGTTAAGTGCTCTTTTGAAAATACAGCGTATCTATCTTTGGCAGGAAATCGCATGCATTATTACGTCATTTCCATGAAATCAGTGTAAAAAGGTCTTCAAACAATATTATCGCTTATCGCAATAATTTTTGAGACAATTAATCCCTCAGCAAAATTTGTTATCGTGACAGGCCTAAGCACAACATCAAAAAAGGAAATGTCACATTTTACAGAAATGTCTTTGAATATACTTTTAAACTGTGCAGTTTTGCTTTTGATCTTGAAGTTTAGATTGATAGAAATCTTACCAGAATGTTGGAAACTGGAACAACACACAGACAGCAATTAAGAATATGGCTTGAGGTTATGAAGTGAGACGCATGAAAGGTCAAGCATAAAGTCATCTGTGCGCCACACAGAGAGACCGTTTAGACTCTCCAAAGCTCAATTATCACGCTTGTTTTCTTGGTTGCAAAAAACAGAATCTGCCATATATTACCAGTGAGTTTTATTTTTACCCATGAGGTTACGAGTATCAGACCAGGTTTTTGAACATGGGACCTTTAAACATAATTTTATGAGCTGATCAGAAGACAAAAGTAAACACTTTCAAGAGCCATCTGAGCATGTTTGACTTGCCAAAATGGATGTGCTCCCTGTTTGATTGCATTATACTAATAGAGCTCCTTTGGAGGATGTAATTAAGTGGAGTTTATAGTCTTAGATTAAAGCATCCTCTAGATCACAGGCAATGTTAATGGAGTGATGCATTTTCGCTGGAAACCAGATGGGAGCACATCACAACAGAGCAAAACATCACTGGGTGCAGCAATGGGCACGGCTATACTATTGCCATGCAAAAAGGAAAACATCTCCATAATGAATGACTCTCGAGTAAGAAGGAGAACAGTGACCGCCATAAGAAAGAGGATGGGGAAATTCAGCATTTCCTCTGTATTTAAACTCACTTCCAAAACAACAGTGAGAGTGGGCTTTATGACTTTTAAATCTCCTGACATAAATACAGAACAAGCGTGAGAGTTCACAATTCGCTGAGTTATTCTTCCTTTATTGTTTTGTTGGATTCATCTATACACGATCTGCTGGTCTCAAGTATTCTCACATGTTACCCTCCCTTTATTGTGATTTTACTCATTTCCCTGGAAGTTTCTCCAGCATGTTGAGCTTTCCGTAGATCCAGGGCAGAAATAAATTAATCCAAAAAATATGTTTCTGGAAAGAGCCATTCAAAATAAGAGTTAGAATACAGTTGGTTTTAGTTAAGAACACAACGTACACATCAAGTGTGCAATCACCTATCAACTTTCGGCTATCACAGGATCTCACTCTATTCACTGTGATGGGTTTTTTAGAGAACATCGAAAAGGATTTTATCTTTTCTTTCGTTTCAATTCAACCTTGTTGAATATTGTGAAATACAATAGAAATGGCAGAAATCCTATCACAACAGTAAGAAAAATATGATTTGTGATTTCACTGATGTTGAATGTAGCAAATTCTATATCACAGAACAGATAAACATATGTTTAGTTCAACTGACTGCAGAGAATGTCCATCGCCTCATAATCTCTTGATAAAAACATTTCTATTTAAATATATTCTTCAATGGTTTCAAAATTTTAAGCCATGACTTAAATTTATATTTTGAATCTATTGAGTATAATTGAATTTATTTATTTGGTGAAACATCAAAACAAATTTCATCTCAAAGTATTTTATATGCCTAATTCATATCTAGTCCTATAAAATTCTTTTAGGTCTTACAAACTGATCCCACCTCACCTTAGCTGCCTTTCCATTAACAGTAAAATTGCACAAATTGAAATTACAAAAACAAATTTGCTTAATAGAAAAATGACAATGAAAAAAAAACAACATGTTTTTCAATAAAAAGTTTTTGCACTAGTATAAGGTGGTTTTTCGGCCATATCGAAATAAATGCATTTGTCAAAACTGCAGTGGAAACACTTTTATTGTGTCACATGAGTCATGTGATCAACAGCCGCATGTTGCTACTGGTGAAAACCATAAAGAAGACAACAGGAACTAGTAGTAGGATGGTGGTTTGTTTTTGTTTTTTCCAGACAACGCAGTTGGCTCCAACGGAGCTCTCAGACTATTGAGAGCTCCGTTGCGTGTCAATCCATTCTGTAAAATCACAGACCACAATTTCCCCAAAGCGCCACATATGTAGCTGCTCCCAAGTATAAGAACCTTGTTTCTCCAAAAAAAGAAGCAGATGTCTTTTTGATAGCTAATGATGAGCGCTAGCGGCATGGCTGAAATATAAATATCTCATGTAACTTTTTATATCCTTTGCAGGCATAATATTTAATGACTTATAGCATGAACAAGCTTATTCACATGTGATTTTAATTCAGTTTCTTATTTTATGGAAACACAACAATTGCGAAATTGTTTTTTCAACATCAGCACAATATAGGCAAAGATTTGCGTACATTTGTAATGGACACACAGACACAGGTTCAAATGAAGGCCAGAGGTCATCCCAAACCAATTTCATTAAGCAGCCTGTCTACTTTGATGCCAGGGGCAACCCTGATTTAATTAAGTCCGTCACACAATTAGGATACCATCCCAAGATATTTTTTATGGCGAGCGTAACATGCCCTGGCACATGTAGGCAACTAGCCTCTTCATATGGTATGCCTGAAATAGCAAAAAAATAAAAATAAAACAAGAAAACAAAGAGTATACAAAATTACCAGCAGTAATATTTCAATGAATGGCTCCTTCCAGAAAAGTGACACATCTAAACACTGAAGCACTAATCTATGGGAAAGAAAAACAAAGAAGAAGTAATGGCAGAAACAGCCCTGTCAATGGTTCTGTCTAGAAAAGACACAGTCAAACACAGAAGCTTGGAGTCAGGACACTTTCTGCCCAAACTATGTGGTCTATAGATAGGTTTTATATATATATATA